>WSFP011438282.1:0-20867 GCA_009831015.1 Picea engelmannii
TGGATCCCTCAAGGGATACTATTGAGTTTCCTTTAGAGAAACCTCCTATTAAAAGGAAACCAATCTGGTGCCGAGAAATTCTAAAGGAAGAAAAAAATCATCCAGCTCGTAAGGGAACTTTCAGAGAAAGCAAGAAACCAGATAAGTACTCTGGTCTTATAGCTAAGTTGAATCTTGTGATTGATTCAAAACCTTCCACATTTGAAGAATCCTCCAAATATCAAGTGTGGAAAGATGTTATGATAGAAGAATATGATTCAATTCTAAAGAATGATGTATGGGCAGTGGTTCCTAGACCTCATGGAAAATCAGTGGTAACTTCCAAATGGCTTTATAAGATAAATCATGCAGCAGATGGTAGTATTGAAAAATACAAGGCTAGATTCGTGGCTCATGGTTTCTCTCAAAAAGAAGGAATTGACTATGACGAGATCTTTTCTCTAGTTATCAGATATATTTCCATCAGGATTATTATCTCTCTTGACGTAGTCTTTGGTTGGAAACTTCACCAGATGGATGTTAATATTGCTTTTATTAACGATGAAGTTGAGCAAGAAGTGTATATCGAACAGCCTTAAGGTTTCGTGATCCATGAGAAAGAATCTCATGTGTGCAATCTCAAGAAATCCTTGTATAGATTAAAGCAAGCTCTGAGAGCTTAGTATGAGAGAATAAACATTTTTCTACAGAGTCTTGGATTCACCAAGAGCATAGAAGATCCCAATATGTATATAAATATTGTACAAAATCATTCGGTTATCTTAGTCTTATATGTGGATGATTTAGTCCTCATTGGAGAGGAGAACTTGATAGCTCAGACTAAGAGGGATCTTTCCATATAATTTGAAATGAAATACTTGGGGCTTATGCATTATTTCTTGGGCTTGGAGGTGTGGCAGAAATCAGGTGAGATATTTCTCTCATAAAGAAAATATCCAGTTGATGTGCTCCGCAAATTTGGCATGATGGACTGTAAGTCCATGACCACACCAATGATCTATAACCTAGAGAAATTACAAGATCAGGTTACAGGTTCAGATCCAAAAGACCCCACCTTATATCGACAGATCATTGGGTCATTGATGTACCTCGTACATACTAGATCGGACATTTGTTATGCAGTAAATGCCCTCAGCCATTTCATGTGTGAACCGAAGCATATACATATGGTTGTTGTTAAACATATTATGAGATATGTTCGGGGGATTATAGCCTATGGTCTCAGATACACTTCAAGTGGAGGTGTAATGCTTCATGGATATACAGATTCAGATTGGATGGGTAGTACAGTGGATCGGAAGAGCACTTCTGGATATTGCTTCAGTTTGGGTTCAACGATGATCTCCTGGTCCAGCAGGAAACAGGGCTCCATAGCCCAGAGCATTGCAGAAGCAGAATACATTGTTGCAAGTGTTGCTAGCAGAGAAACAGTGTGGCTCAAGAAGCTACTTTCAAGCTTGTTCAGTGCATAGCTAGAACCCACAGTCATCCAATGTGACAACTAGAGTTGTAAAATGATCTCCAAGAATCTGGTGTTTCACGACAGATCGAAGCACATTGAGATCAGATATCACTATGTTCGATACATGGTGCACAAGAACATTCTTAGTATTCAGTATGTTTCGATGACAGAACAGACGACAGATATTTTGACAAAGCCACTTTCCTTGACAAAGTTTGTGTACTTTCAAGACAAGCTTGGTGTTGCTGAGAATGCATCTCTTGTTGAGAGGGAGTGTTGAATTTAATGCAACTACAAGAGCCATTCTCCTAGAGGATGGCATAAGACCCTAGTTGTGGAGTAGGGCCCCCAGTACACTTCTGGGGTTCTTGGTTTGGGACCAAGTAGTTAGATCCATGGAAAAAGACCCTTATGAGGGTCCCTAATAGATGACTGGGTTTCTTGGTCTTGGACCAAGTAGTAAAGACCCTAGATGTATTCTAGGGCCCTTGGATGTGTTCCAGGGAATCCTTTCTCTGAGCTTGGATTGATCCTTGAATGTGTTCCTTGTCGGTTGATATAAGTCCGTAGAAGTGTCTAGGGCCCCTAGATGTGTTCCAGGGAGCCCATGCCTAAAGCATGGGTTGATCCTTGGTATTTTACCTTGGTGGATAAGACCCCAGATGTGTTATGGGGAAACCTGCTCTTTGACCAAGTATATCTTGGTGTAATACCAAGAGGTGTTGATGTGTGATCTTCTTCCTCTCTCTTGGGATGGTCCATAGAACCTAGGAGAGACTATGAAGATGGGCATGACCACATTGTGTGATGTACCCCTTAGGCAGTGACGATAAAATTTATTAGTTACTTTGAGATTCATATGGACATGTTTTTCCACTAAGAAAACCCATTTGTCCTTCCTAACCCCTTGATTGATCCTCACCCTTGGTTTTTGAGTTTGGGTATGAGTGGGGATTTTATTTTTGTTTTAGGGCTTAGTGATGATTAAATTAGAAATATTAATTAATATTTAATATGACATATTAATTTAATATTTATATTAAATAATATGTCATTATATTAATTATTATTTGATTAACCTAAGCCCTATTCCCTATTATATTTTATTATTTTATTAACCTAAGCCTTATTCCCTATTCATTATATTTAATTATTATTTTATTAAATAAAATCCTTCCCTCACTATTCCTACACACTCACATACTCTCTCATCTTCTAAGTGGCGGATAGCTCTGTGGTTTTCTTCCTCAGTTCTGCGGCCTTATTGACTGTTGAGCTCGATTCACATTTATTTGTGTTGGAAGGTGGTTTAGGTGCTATGTTGCTAGTTTTTCTCTTGTTAAGTTGATTATTGTTGTCAGGTCACTGTTACTACTCAGATCTGCTCCTTTCTTTGCAGTCGGACACCCTACTATCAGTTCTATCCTCTTCCAAGCAATCGGCCACTCTTCACTCAACAGTTCTTCTCATTTCAAGCAGTCGACCCTCCTATCTCTGTGTGAGATCCGTGTGACATAGTTGTTGGCCCTATACTGTAGGTTGTCGTCTACCTCTATGTACAGATATGGAACTAGTGTGGGTTGCAATTGTTCATCAGACTCCTTCTTTGTTGCCACACCTTCTTTAATAGCCAGATCCCTCCATGTGTGTGACTGGTATAAGGGTTTACTATCTAAGTTTTTGTTTGGGGTTTTTGGCACCTTTTCCCTAGGGTTTTCTATTGTGGAAAAAAAGACTCATGTTCTCTTTGACAGAGATCTAACCCTTAGTGGTTGATCCATGAGCCTAAAACTAGATTTGAGCATAATACAGAGGTTTACATTTCACTTGTGTGCCAAGCTCTTCCTTTATTGCTCAAGAGGTAAATCTCAGAGGTAAGTTTCAGTTGCATTTTACTTCAATTTGAATTATTTGTTTAAAGCTCAGATCTACTAGTTTGCATGCTCAGAAATATCTATTGTTTTAGATCTATGATTATTGTACTCAGATATACTAGTTTGCATGCTCATAAATATTTATTGTTTTAGATCTATGATTATTGTACTCAGATCTACTAGTTTGAATGCTCAGAAATATTTATTGTTTTAGATCTATGACTGTTGTACTCATATCTACTAGTTTGCATGCTCAAAAATATTTATTTCTTTAGATCTATTTGTTGTTTCTAAATCTACTATATTTTTTATGTACCTCTGATCACAATTTTTATTTAGATCTATTGTGTACTTCATGATCTAGCTAGTAGAAATTTTGAAAAGTAATTTTTTTGTTCCTTTTCTTATTTCTAACAATACTGAAGCTAAGATGTGAGGTAGGGATGGTGTGTACCATGAACCCTGGTGGATGGACAGTTGTATCGTTGGCTTGCAATGAATTGGGAGAATGATTTGGTGCTAGAGACTTCCCTGCAACTCTTCCTCGCGTTGTCGTACAACAGAAAAATTATCAGACTCTTCAAGAATCCCCTCCAGAATGTTTTGAGTAAAATTATAGATACACCTTCATCCAGTGTTTGAGGTGGTGGCAAGGTGGGGATGAGGAGGTGGCAAGGGTCTAAGCAGCATGTTACGAGGTGACGAGGCACTAAAAAAAATATTTATAAACTCTGACAATGAGGAAAACAAATAACATACACCACGGTATTAATTTCACATCATCGAGCATTGGACAAATAAGGAATTTTATGTGTGAAATTGGACAAATAAAAAATGATTTATTTTCAACCATAAATAGATTTAATAGTGAATTTTCAAAAAACTTTATGAAATTGTATAACAAACATACAAATTGCACTAGTTATTGTAGCAGATTGCACCCATTAATAGGCATAAACCATCGAGGTGATTGTTATATTCCCTAGCCTAGGCAGAGACTAATAAGGAAACATATTAAATAAAGTAGCATTTGTGGTATTCCATGTATTGAGTCTCTTGTTTTTCTATTTGCAATATTCATTTCTTTATCCATCAACAAAACACAGTAAAAATGCATACATCAGAATAGTTACATTTATATTAGCAGTAATAAGTGATTACAGTGACTGAGTATTTGTGATGAGTGACTGTTACAAGCTCATATATACATACATACACTTGCAGCAGCAGATGATAGAGGTATAGTGGGAATATTACAAGAAAATTTCATATTGTTAAGTGACCAGCGATGGAGTAGCTTAAGAAGTTGAGGACAGATCCGGAACTCAAGAGGCAGCTAGCAAAAATTACATGCATGCCTTACTATCAGAAGTATCTAACATTGAGTGAAGACATATATCCATCTTTTCCCTTTAAAATATTTTACACTCTCTCGAATGGAAACTGGCCCAAGGACTTGGAAGAGGATTCCTTGAAAAGCACATGGTAGAAATGGAAGAGAGATGAGCTTGAAGGACAGGTGGAGAAGCATGCATCTAGACATTTTTAGGATGTGTGCATAGAGGAAGACCAAACATTATCCTCTAATACATCATCAGATCTAACCGATGAGGTCAGTGTGCTAGATGGATAAGACGAGGATGCAACATCTTGTCCTACTTTTGATAACCATGAGGAAATGTTCCAATCAACCAATGTTGAGGAGCCAACATCTTTCCATGTGTATGATGCTTATAATGAGGGAGGTTCAAACATGATAGCACCTACGCATGATGAGGATTCAATACCTTATCCTATTTATGACATATATGATGATGAAGGCATGAATGTACCAGATCTATGCATGGAGGATGACAATGAAGGGGTTGAAGTGGTGGATGACATATTGTATGAGGATGATAGTCCACATGAATCCCATCATTGCACGATATCATCTAGTGAGTCATCTAGTCCCTTGTGTGACAACCCATGCCATGTTTATGAAATAATGAAATAACATTGCATGAATTGGAGAACCGATTATTGGTCACAAAGGAGTGAATTGTGCAGGCGTTGACAAGGACAGATGGTGCTCATAAGTTTGTTGAAGACCTTATGTGGAAAACCCAATTGGAGGGGAGACATAGGGAAGTTGCAGAGGGAGTCACTAGTACCCAATTATGCATCATCAATGAAGCACTAGAGTAGGTGAAATCTGGTTACTTAAAGTTGTTCATGGATAGAGACATTGCTCTCAAGTTCATTGAAGAAAAGGAAAGGGAGGTTGAGGAGATTTGTTACCAGATGAGTTTGGCATGCTCTTCATCCCTTACAACGGAGACTACATCATCTTTTGCAGCCATGACACATGAGGACATGAGTGGCACTCATAATTTGAGTTAGGATCCTCTTGTGATGATCTCGCAAAAGGAGCATTCAGAATTGCAGGTGCTTGAGAACATTCCTTGGGGACCATACCGCAAGGAAGTATATGCATCCATGGATTGGGTGGAAAGGTATATGACATACATGGGCATGCTTTGGGATATAGGTTCAGGTGACGTTAGTGAAGTGATGGATATAGTATTCCCTACAAGATATAGGATGGTACAGGATGACTCAGTGATATGCAGCAGTAAGCAGGGATATTCATTGGCACGCGGTAGTGTACAATGGATTTGTGGGGTGTTTCCTCTAGGGATACCTCCTGACAAAGTTCTCAGGCATACCATTGAGTTGAAGTTTCCCAGGATCGATGAGTGGATGGTTGAGCCTCAAGGAGCATCATATCCCTCGGTGACTCATTTTCATCTGGGATATCATCAGATGAGGGCCAGGGCGCAAGATAGTCACAGGTCTGCTTCCAGACTTCATTATGATCTCTTGGTCATAACCTTGGGGTTTAACAATGCACTAGTCACTTTCCATTCTTGCGGGTAGTGGTAGACGCATATATCATTGTTAATTGATTCCCTTATAATATACAGCAGGACATGGGAATTTCACCTGAGTCATTTTGATGAGACAGGTGGCATTGTGGCCATGTCAGAAGTCTTTCATTTGGACCATATGATCTGTGCACATAGTGCATAGGAAGAGATCCAGACTCTGTTGGATCAGTTCATGGAGATTTCAAGGTCCATTGGGAGTGATTGAGATTCAATTTGGTGGTGGGATCTTGGCATTCATCGGAGTGATAGATTGATTCATATGATGAGGGTGATCGACAGGGTTGTGACAGTGATTGGTCTGCGTCATTGTGGGGATGTTGTGAGAGGATTTGTTGAGCCTTGTTCTATATGGAAAGGTATATTTTCCCTCATGATACCTAGGATTGTGTCTATATGTGGATTGGTAGGCTTCGACGTCATTAAGATGACTTGGCAAGACATGATCCAGGATAGTGAGTTCAATCCTCTCAAGGATTTCAGCTTGGGGGTTCAAGAGAGGAGAGTGTAGTCTGAGCATGGTGGTCAGACGGTTATGATTGAAGGGGTGGAGCATTGGTATGGTGGTTCCTCTCGAAGATTAGCTTGGGCCCCTGTGACTACAGTGTTTGACATATCGGTGGTTGATACAATTGAGATGGTCAATTTTCTCTTTCTGGAGTTTACTCTTGGGATTCTTAGGTTTAGTTACTTGCAAGAGTGGTCTTCTGAGGATTTGATCGAGTTTGTGCAGCTTTTGATTGTTTGGTTTATCAAAGATAGTCAGGTGTGTTGTCTACTTATACACACCTCGGATAACGTGGAATAAATCTTCAATCCACTGGGTGTGTCCTTGGGGGCAAGTCTCGAGTCAAGGTGATGTCACTTGATCCTCAACTCCTCCATCTAGGCCAACTCCTAGTGAAGACAAGGGGGGTAGTCTCTAATAAAATAATATAAGGCTCAAACTAAGTCTAAGCACAACTAGTGTTCTAGGATTTTATTAAAGCAAGAGAAAGATACAAAATAAATCTACACTAACAACATATATGACACATCAAAGGAAATTACTTATGCTAGAAAAGTAAAGCATTCAAGATACTTGCATGCAAATGATGTAACTTTAAAAAGAGATACAAGTGTTTTAAAGTATATGATAAGAAAATATTGAACTATAGAACAGTGCCAAAAGTAAAGGTTGTTGCAAGATATCAAATGTTGTTGAAATGGAGATTGTAACGTAAAATCTCTTGTAAAATTTTATTACGAGTTTTTTAGGTGGAGTGGTTGTTGTGAGTGCAAGCCACTATGTGAGATTTGTGCTAAGTGTTGCAAGAAAAATAAATCTATACTATATTTGGCCTCTAAGAGGCTATCCCTCAGATTGGAGGCTGAACTTGCCAAAGGTCCAACAGGGAGAGTATCCCTCTGACTTCGCACATAAGCTCAAGATAATGTCAGATGTCCAACATGGGGACAACCTATATCTCAAAGTTCTCATCTTACTTCACACACAGTTTCTCTTGTGTTTCCAACTAAACAATAGCGACTTAAAGATTTCCCTATTAATACTACTCCACACTGACTAGCTCTTGTTCTGATGTACACCACACCAACGATCAAGCCGAAGCTTGTAGTGGAGGGGACAGAGCAATACTAAGGGGAGCTGAGGGGATTTGTTTATTTTCCAAATTAAAATAACATAAAAGTAATGTTGAAATTGAAACAAATCTAACTAAGTTAATCTAGAAAATTAAATCTAACTAAACTAACTAAGAAAATGAAATATAATCTAATGTGTTGTGGTGTTTGTGATAAATTTTATGGTTAATTTTAGCTTTCCCTTTAGGTGTGAATTGTAAACTTGAAGCAAAATAACCATAGTAAAGTAATCACACAATGGCATTGTTTCCCCTTGGGGGGACTGAAGAGTGGGGACTAGGTGGCCCACTTATTTTATTAATGAAATTACAATATTTTTTGGAAGATGTTTGTGGTCCCTTATACAAGACAAGACCACTAAGCTTACAAGTTTTCAGAAGTTTATTAAAAAATGCTAGGTGCTCCCGGGTGTCCCATATGCTCTAATTTCACCAAAATTTGGCAGAGTGTCCTCCTATATGTTCTCAAATATGAACAAAACAGCAAGCAAACCAAGATAAAATATTCTCAAAAAAAAATTAAAAGTATCTTTGAACGTTATTATAAAAACCCACAAATATATTCTAACTTAAAACTATGACAAAAACTAGCAAATGAACTAAGGAAAACAAGCTAGAAAGCTTGCTTCCTTATGATCTTTGGATGTTGTTTTAGAGAAGAAAATTAAAATCAATTAGATTCCAAATTTAGATGATGAAATCTCTTAGAAAAAAACTACCATTTTATCCTTTAAAAATTTGGAAGAGAAGCTTGATAAAAGAAGACCTTTTCCTATACTAGATCTAAACTTTTAGATGAAATTTTCAAGTACAAAATTAGATCTAGTTTATCTTATGCATGCAAAGTAAGAAACTAAAGATTTAAACTTGATTTTCAGATCCAAATACTTGCATACAAAATAAAGTAACCAAAGGAAATTATATTTCTTTTGAGAAAGAGAGAAGGAAGAATTTGAAAGCCTTGTAATCCTTGGGCAATGTGGGGTCTTTTTGATGGATCAAAGAGGGACTATGTCTTCTTTCAGATCTTGAAGAATGAGGCAAGTGCAACTGAATCCCAAACTCCTCTTCAAGTGTGAGAACCTGCAACCTTAGAGACTTTTTTCCAAACAAATTATTAATAGCATGGTGCTACCTACACAAGATAATTTAAAAGAGCATAAGCATTAACCGAAATGAATATGCAATATAAAAAAATCAAATGTAAATAATCAATAAGATTATAAATCAAACTAGCTCTTTTAATCTTACCCTACTTGGAGACAACTCCTCTTGAAGGCCACAAACTAACAATTAGAAGCAAAAGCACAAAAGCAAATTATACCTCACAATTCAGCACTTTTGACATAGGAATTCCACACATGAAACTTGACACACCAATGTAGCCTCCAAAGCATTTTATTTCAATGATGAATGATAATACAATAGCAATATTACAACAGAAAATTATTCCTAAGCTCCAACTAGTTGATAATAGGAAAGAGTGTTTGTATAAATAGCTCAAGGGTGAAGATCCCAAGAGAGCCCACTACTTGTAGGAGAAAAGTGTGACAAGTGTATGGTATGGGATTCCACCTCTCCACTCATCCCAAATGGGTGCCACATGTGAGAGTGTGAGAAAGTGAGAGGTAGGTGCCTCTCCTCAAGAGTGTGCCACCTCTTCAAAGGGGGGCGCACATTTTCCTTGGAAATGACTCCAAACACATGTGGGTTTGAAAAATAAACAAATACAAGGCTCACTTAACTCGCCTTCATGTTCCACTAACTCTTAGTCAAAATCAGTTAAGTCCAAACATGCCAAAACATGTCTCTGACATGTTTCCCTAATAATAGGGATGCTGATTTTTTCTGATTTTTTATGTCTTTTATTTTACTTTTGTGAGTAAAAATAGTTTTAAGCGATAAAAATCACTAATTTCACTCACAAAGTGGGTACTTAGGTAAAGTGGGTATTATGAGTGTAAAAACGAATACCCCCAAGGCATATAATGCCTCCTAGTACCACTTATTTAACTTAGGAATTACTTGCAATTAAAATATCTTGATTTTGCGAGAAATGTTATTTTTGCAGAAAACATTAAAAAACCTAAGGGGCACTTGGAAAATTTCCATGAGACTCTAGGAGGATGATTAGCATAGTAATATACATTATACACTAGACTTATATTTCCATGCTAAGACTTAACCATTAGTACATACTCCATCTTTGGAGCAAATCAGTGAAAAAACTCAAAAATTATAACTTGCTTAAAAATTAATTCAAGCAAATCAAGTATACTAAAGATGATGGGTTGTGTGGTGAGAAGGTGCGGGCAGCACCCTTTCGGTGTTCTGGTTTCTACAGCTAGGGTTTAACCCTGTCCGCCCCCTTTTTTGACAATGGTCTCCCTATGTGTGCGAGGATTTTTTCAAGTTCAACAATGAAGGTGTCGTCATCCATCGGTGATCTTGGCCTTACTCTTCCAGGTTTCAGTTCTGACTTGTCCAAACCTTCTGGTGGGCTGACGGGGTGTCTATCCAAGGGATATTCCCCTATTACGGATGTCTTCCAGGGTAGCTCGTTCCGGGCCGTTGTCAAGAGGAATTTAAACCCCTCGTCAAGATTGGTGCATGAGTCTTTGATACCTACCATATCTCTGAAGAAGGACGCTATCACTAAATTAGCATGTCTCAGCTCCACAACACTCATCTGTCATTTTAATGTCCTCTGGCCTCGGCTTATCAATCTTCATGACTGGATTTCGAGATCTTGAGCGCCAGATATGAAAGGTGATGTCTTCATTCACCCTTGTGCTCGAGGTTTTTTCATTGTTGAGTTTGATCTTAAAGAAGATAGAGATTTGATCTTTAGCTTTGGCCCCTGGTTCTGGGGTAGCTCTGGTTTATGCCTGAAACCCTGGACTCCTTCTTTTGATCCTTAAAAAGACTTGTTGTCTGCAACCCCTGTTTGGGTTTGACTCCCAAACTTTCCCCTACATCTTTGGGGCCTTTCTTCTCTCCACTCCATCGGGAATGCTTTAGGAAAGTTCCATTACAGATGCCCTGAAACAGAAAAATACAACATCTACGCGTATGCTAGGATCTGTGTAGAAATGGATTTCAGCAAAGGGTTTCCGGATGAAATCAATCTGACGGGAGATAATTACTCATGGACACAAAAGTTGGATTGTGAAAAAATAGCTTTACGATGTCAAGCGTGTTTTTCCACGGGACATTTAGCAGCCCAATGTCCCAAGGGCCCTGCGAAAGCTCGAAAACAAAGAAAATCAACTTGGTGGGTTGGATCCCACATTGATCATCAACTAATATCCAAGGATGTTTCCTCATCTAATGACACTCCAGTGGAAGGGATCAAGGAGGCTCAAGCTAGCTCTGCTCCCTCCATTGAGGACTCTCCAAATCCAATCCCTGCTTTGGATGGCTCAAAATATGAAATAGAGGAGCTCAATGTCACTTCAGAGATCACCAAACATCCTGAAAGGAAGAAAGAAACACCTCGGAAGCTCACAAGAAAAGAGGCTTTGGATTCTCCATATTCAAGAAAAGTTAAGCAAGATCTCCCCAACTTCATATCCTTAGCAAGTTGGGCAGATGAGGTTATCAAAGTTGAAGCATTAGTGGTTCAAGCTAAGGTAGCTGAGAGTCTGACTCAGGAAAAGCAAGAAGATCCACTTCAAGACAATCCATAAATCATAGGCATCTCAAATGCCCCATCATTGGAAAATGGGTGGATAAAAGTTAGAAATAAGAATAAAACACATGCACCCTCTCAACCAGTGGTCACACAAAGCCAGGCTCGCAAGTCAACTAAAAAGGCGAGCACTTCCCCAACAAGATAATTTAAGAAGATAAGATTAGATCTCACCAGTAGAATCGGTGAAAAACTCCTTTATGAAGAAGAGGAAGAAGAAAAGGGGCCATAATGGTTGGTTGGACTTGTGAACTTTGAATTTTAAACAAGTCTTTGTTCAATCTTTGGTGGATCAACTGCAAGTCCATCCTAGTGAAACTTGGTGGATAACAAGGTGGATTCTTGTGTTAGAACCTCACGGATTAAGACTATAAATAGAGGGTGCTTCACATCATACAAGTTAGTTTGGGACCCAATTGACTTTACCACTTATAGGCTGATCCGAGAGAGGTTCACATGGAGGGACTTTGCAGATGATGTGTTGGGACATTTTTCGGACAATGCTTGAATGATTGCAGTAGACCAGGTGTGTTGGAGTATTAGGGATTTCCCTTTTGATACTTGGATAATAGGTGTCATGGATTACCTATTAGTTTGTGACCACATAGACTTCTCTTGGAAGTCTGATTTTAGAGTTGGTTTGGGTGACCCCACTGAGATACACTGACAATATATGATCTTCGATAGTGTGGACGATCCTTTGAGACATTACAACTTTTCGTTGTAGGAGCGGAGGATACAATATAGGTGTAACACCCTGTTTCCCCCCAGCTTGTAAATATAATTGGACTGGCCAAGAACTATGGAAAACTCATAAATGTGAATATGTGATGTAAATGGACCTTGAGGAAGAGGTCAATGAATGTGAATAACATTTTGAATTTATTGCAAGACTGCTGAGAGGGGATGTGCGGAAAAAGAGACCACGATGGAGGTGGAGGGCACCTGAAAAGGTGGCATTAACTTCCACCAAGAATTAACACCGTGTTTGGACTCCACTGGCCCGGAGAACCAAAAGCGGCTCGCGGGCCCCGAATTTAATGTCTCGCAGGCTGGTAGGCGGATGGCTTAGTGAGGGATGGGGTGGTGAACCACTCATCCGTAGAGCCGTCAGGCCTAATCAACACAAGGGAAATCGTGCCACACGCAAACTCGCAAGAGGATAAGGCGTATGGTAGAAGCGATGGAGGGGGACGCGAGGGGAACTCTGGCATTATTACGCAGAGTGAGTGATAGCAGAGGGGGAGGATTGCAACCTTCGCTCCTGGTCACTGGCAGACAGAGAGACACAGTCTCAGAGCATCGTGGTCTCAGCTCGGGGGTGGCTAGTGGTAAATCCGCTGGGAGTCGCTACGCCTACGGTTGGGTGGAAACGAGCACCCCTCTCAGCAGTTGCACACACTTCTAGTGTTATTTCTGATAAGTGTTTTACATATTGCATCTTGAAATTCATATACTGACATATATGCTTATAGAACTATGAAATGGTGAATGATTACAGTATTAGAATGTAAGTGCAAAGTTTAATAAGAAATAATAGATATATGTTTATAACAGAAAGACCACGTATGGATTATGTTGATAAATGAATTTAATTGTGCATGAGTTGAACCAAGTCAAACTTCTAGGTTGTCCTCGGGAATTTTCTTCCCCTTGTCTGTCTCCCGGGATGCCCCGGAATAGACCTCTTCACAGAGACTTTCCCTCCTTGGACAGGTTCATCAAGAACCCAGAAAAAGGACTTGAATGCACAAGTCTTAACAACCCTGTACAAGGAGGAATGATCCTCTTAAAATCCCGAAGTAGCAGTGTAGGGATAAGTAATGGATCGACGGACAAGGTCCCGTCGGAAGACCGATGGTCACTCACGACCATTAGATTGACGAAAGAAAGAAGGGTGTTACGTGCCTTGCCCCTTTTTCCTCTATCTTCGTGAATAGCGAGGAAATCGGGACCGTAGATCCCCAAGGTCTGTGGAAGTATCTAGACCGTTGAATTTTTTTTCCACGTCCAAAGAGCAATATAGATGAGTAGAATTTTGAGAAGATCCATAGAAAGCTCGAAAACACCCTGGTATAAACAAGAGGTTGCTTGAGGCAGAGGATAGCCAGGAGGTCATCCCAATACATTCTCCATCTGAGGGAGAAGGGGAGAAAGATAAAATCCCTTAGGGGTCTGAGTACTTGCAGAAGCTCAGGATAGATAGCGCTTCGCGTTGGAGGGCTCTACGAGGAGTATAGAAGTCAAGGAATCCTTTGAGGATTCGGGAGTAAAATCCCAGGAGGACACAGTAGCTGTCGGATGTTCCAATAGATACCCGTCATCTGTTAGATCGGGAGAAGGCGTGCATAGTTTAGCCTCTGGAGTAAGCACAGAAGAAGAAATAAATCTGAACCGACAGATCTTGACTAGATACCCATCAACCTTCGGATTGGAAAGGAGCTGCATGAGGGTTACCGTCGGGATTCCAGCCATCGGCATATCGGGATTCTCGAGGACAAGAAAATCGAGACACTTCAAGTCTCGAAACACCGGGAAGATCTGGACCGTCTGTTTGCGGATACACGTGGCGGAGATCAAGGTTTACTATCAAGAGTCAATATATCGACATTCCCGTGGATAGGAGATTGAGGAAGTCCAAAGTGAAAACCCCGGCAGAATCTGAGCCGTCTGTTGGGAAGAAAGGTGTCAAAAATATGTAGAGAGTCAGGATATTCGGCATCGAAAAATCGGAGTTCTTGAGGCCGTGAGAATTGGGACATCACAAGTCTCAAAATCCCGGAGAAATCGGGACCGTCCATCTGAGGAGGACACGTGGAAGCAATCGGCACCATCGGGGAAAGTCCCGACAGGAAGTTGTTGATTGGTGTTTGGGTCATCGGGATATCGGGAATCTTGGTGACAATTTGTTTATGCATTTTGGAATCGCGAAGCTCGAAACCCCGATGAGTGGGAGCCAGCTGTCAGCATAACAGGGAGCCGGGATTCGAAGGATCGAGAATCTCGTGAGCCAATGCATTCTGGCATTGAAAACCCCGTAGCCCAGACGAGGGATAAGACTGCGGTCACAGGGATAGTGGTCATGTGGGCCAGGAACCTAGCCAGGAGAGCTAGCGCGTAAAGGTCACGTCGGGATTCGAGGAATCGCGAGACCTGAGGACGTTTGCATTTCGACATTGGAAAGTCTGAAACCACAATGGGGGACAAGGTTGCGGTCTTAGGCAGGAGCGGTCATATGGACCAGAGGGCATAGCCAAGAGGAACTAAGGCCGGAAGAGAGAACTCATCGGAGATCGGGAAATCGAGAACATAAGAACCCTCGACCTCAGAAAGGATGAAACCTCAAAAACTTGAAATTCTTATCAGGGAAAGATCGCGGTTCGGTGCAGAGAGCCGTGTAGGTAAATGAAATACCGTTGGATATGGGATTGGCATTTCGCTGCTGCAAGCTCCGGGGAGTCTCTTCATTGAAGGAAAAAAAAAGAAAACGAAATAGTTCGATTTTAGGTAGTGGGTTTGTTACAAAGTGGTATCAGAGCATGGTTACAACACTCGGCCTGATTGGGCTCATGAACGAGTTGCGCATAAGCTCCGTTCGAAGCACTCCTATGAGGAGTAACTCCCCTATCTTAATCCTCTTGTCCAAGATTAAAAACTTGGAAGAGGAGAGCCCGACTGTGAATGCATGTGAAAGAATTATGAATTTATGCGCAAATTATAAAAATGATCTTAACTCTTGACTAATAACCAGCGTTGTCTTTTTCACTCTAGCAGACGATCAGTCGCGGGAACCTACAGACGCAGAGTATGGTTACTCACCAAGAGGTGGGAGAAGGCTCCCACAACAGAGGCGAAGAGTCTGACGAAAGAAGAGAAATAGGAACCCCTCCAGAGCTAGCCGAGACTGTGAGGAGTCTCATGGTTGAATTGCAAAGCTGCAAGGCCGACAATGAAAGGATGATGAAAGAACAAGAAAAGCAAACCGAAATTAATGCAGTTCTACTACAGAGCTTATTCGACCTACAGTGACAAATGTAGCATGAACCTGAGATGCAGAATCATGGTCGTGTCAGTGGCCATACTGAGAGAAGCACATCAAGAAAGCTCCACCCTAGAGGTAAAGGACCAGTACCAGACGATTCCACTGAGAAGGAAGTTGGTGATTCAGAAGGCTCTTCCAGCAGCTGGACGAGTTCCTATTCTCGCAGAAAACAGAAGAAGCAAAAGACTTCCAAGAGTCATAAATTTGAGGAATTCAGAAAGTCCAAACCTCCCTCCTTCGATGGTGAGATAAAGAAGGGAGAGGAAGCCGAGGCCTGGCTACTTGGACTGAAGAAATATTTCAGAGTCCATGATTTTTCAGAAAATTTGAAGGCCCGAGTGGCCACTTTCAATCTGAACGGAAAAGCTTCCATCTGGTGGGAAGATCTTAACAACATGAAGGGGTTCCACGAGGAGGAACTGTCTTGGAAACGATTCGAGAAGTACTTTCGGAAGAATTATTTGTCGGAAAGATATTTCGACGAGAAGGATAAAGAGTTTTATGAACTCAAACTGGGACAACTTACTATGGAGGAATATGTCAACAAATTCCTCGACTTATTGAGATATGTACCCTACATCAAAGCAGAGAAGGCGAAGGCACAACGCTTCATCAGTGGGCTACCCAAGGAATACCGGAACTTAATTGAATTTGACGAGACAAAGACCTTAGAAGACACTATACGAAAGGCAACATATTGTCATGAACAATATGGACATCAGGCAGAGTCTCATGGAGACTGGAAACAGAAGAGTGGTTCGAAATTTCAGAAAAAGGGGAGCAGATCCTCAGGATTTAAAAACTACAAAAAGAACCCCAGAATGAACTTCCCAACCCGAAGTGTACTCCAACAGAACTTTCCCTCGGTGGACGAAAATAAAAATTCTAGACCTATACCAGCAAAGACGAATAACCCAAAGAAAGAACCTCTGAAATGTTGGGATTGCGGAGGAGAGCATCTCCGGAGAGACTGTCCACACCAACAACAGAACAGTCGGAAAGTCTATAACCTTCAGGAATCTACCACATTCAATGATGTGGCAAGGAGTGTGCCACAGATTTATGCAGCCTTGGATAATAACTAGGGTGACCACCAAGCTTCAGTGGTGGAAATAGAAGGTATGATTTTCAACCATCTAGTGTCTGTTTTGATTGACCCTAGTTCAAATTTGAGTTATATATCCCCTAGAGATGTTGATAAGTGTAAACTACATCCACAGAAGCAAACTAAACCATGGTTGGTACAGTTAGTCATTGGCACCAAAAGAAAGGTAGTAGAGGTCATACCAGCCTGCCAATTAATGTTGGGTGAATTCCCCACCCAAGCAACCCTTAATGTATTACCCCTGGGATCATACGACCTATTGATTGGTATGGACTGGCTGGCCGCTCATAAAGCCAAATTGGATTGTTACCATAAAACCTTAGAATGTGTGATAAAAGAAGGAAAAAGGATAACCCTCCAAGGGATCCGAAAACTGGTCTCGGTGAGACAAATATCAGCCTTGCAAATGAGAAAGTATTGTCGAAAGGGATGTCCCCTATATGCAATACAGGTGCTAAAAACAATCGAAGGTGCTAAACCCGTCCCTAATGATCACCCTATCCTGAGAGAATACAGAGATGTGTTTTCGGAGGAGGTATCGGGTCTACCTCCGAGAAGAGACATTGACTTCTCGATAGAACTCGCACCAGGAGCGGTGTCGGTATCCAGGACACCCTACCGGATGAGCACACCTGAATTAGTTGAACTCAAATTGCAATTGAAATAAATGATGGATAAGGGTTATATTCAACCCAGCGTGTCCCCGTGGGGAGCACCAGTCCTGTTTGTGAAAAAGAAGGATGGCACCCTTAGACTGTGCATAGATTACAAACAACTTAATAAAGTAACCATAAAGAACAAATACCCCTTGCCCAGGATCGATGATCTATTCGATCAGTTAGGGGGTGTGTCTATTTCCTCAAATATTGACTTGAGGTCGGGGTACCATCAAGTCCGAATTAAGGGTGAAGACATCCATAAAACTGCCTTCCGGACACGGTATGGTCTCTATGATTTTTTGGTAGTACCATTCGGGTTACCCAATGCCCCTACCACTTTCATGTGCTTAATGAACAATGTACTCAGTAAATTTCTAGATAAATTTGTACTAGTTTTTATTGATGACATTTTAATCTACTCTAAGAATAGAGAAGAACATGAAGAACATCTTAGACTTGTGTTGCAAGTGCTAAGAGAGCATCAACTCTATGCCAAATTCAGTAAATGTGACTTCTTTCATAAGAAAATATACTACTTGGGACATGTTCTGTCTGAGGAAGGGGTAGTAGTAGATACTGACAAGATCAGGTCTATCATGGAATGGCCTACCCCAAAGGATGTCTCAGACATCAGATCCTTTATGGGATTGGTGGGATACTATAGGAGATTTATAAAAGATTTCTCCAAGATTGGTTGTCCAATCACTGCCCTCCAGAAGAAGGGGACAAAATTCATGTGGACACAGCAATGTGAAGAAAGATTCCAAACCCTGAAACATCTACTGACCCATACACTCGTGCTGAAAATCGCCGACCCAGAAGTTGACTTCCTTGTGTGCACAGATGCCTGTAAAGAAGGGCTCGGAGGAGTCCTTATGCAGGAAGGAAAGGTGATCTGCTATGAATCCCAAAAATTGAATGAACATGAGGTCAACTATGTGACTCATGATCTGGAACTAGCTGCCATAGTGCATGCCTTAAAAATGTGGAGGCATTACCTCTTGGGAAGAAAATTTGTGCTTATGACAGACCACTGTGGATTATGGTATTTGTTCGACCAACTAAAGCTCAATGCTAGACAAGCTAGATGGATGGCCCTCCTTACTGAATTTGATTTTGAAATCAAACATATCAAAGGGAAAGAAAATAGGGTGGTCGATGCCCTTAGCAGGAGCATGAGAACGATTCACCTGGTAGCAGTGAGTACCTGCGAGACAGATGTCAAGGACAGAGTGAGAAATGCACAAGAAACAGATCCCTTCGTCCAAACTGTGACCCTGTACCTACAGCAAGAACCCGCTGGAGTAAAGTATGATGGCTACCAGATAACCGACGAAGGTCTACTCACTTACAAAAATAGACTATACATTCCAAATTGTGACGACTTGAAGAGGTTCATTATGGATGAACTACATAAAAGACCCTACACTGGTCAACCAGGATACCAGAAAATGATCACTGCCACCCGAAAACAATTTTATTGGCCGGGATTGAAGAAAGATGTAGCCAAATATTTGGCCCAATGCATAGAATGCCAACAGGTTAAAGCAGAACATCGACACCCAGCAGGACTATTACACCCTTTACCCATCCCAGAATGGAAATGGGAAACCATCTCCATGGATTTTATCACTGGATTACCGACTTCAACTAGACAGAATGATGCCATTATGGTGGTGGTGGATAAACTGAGCAAGTCTGCTCATTTCATCCCCGTCAAATCAACCTGCAAGGCGATAGATATCACCCAGATATTCATGAAAGAGGTATTCCGACTGCACGGTATGCCAAGGGAGATAATATCTGACAGAGACACAAAATTTACTTCAAATTTCTGGAAATCACTGATGACGGGTTTAGAGACCAAATTGTTGTTTAGCACTGCCTATCACCCTCAAACCGATGGACAGACAGAAAGAGTAAATCATATATTAGAGGATATGTTAACAATGCATGTAATGCATCAACCCAGGAAACGGGAAGACTACCTGCCATTGGTAGAATTTGCCTACAACAACGGCTATCAAGCTTCCTTAAAGATGAGTCCCGTCGAGGTCCTCTATGGTAGACAGTGTAATACCCCAGTCAGCTGGAGTAATCCTGTAAATAGGATTACTTTTGGACCCGACATGTTGAAAGAAATGGAACAACAAGTGACTCAGATAAAACAAAATCTGAAAGTCGCTCAGAACCGACAAAAAAGTTACACTGATCAAAAAAGAACTCCAAGAGAGTTCAAAATATGAGACCATGTGTATCTCAGAATTAAGCCCAGAAGGAGTTCCCTCAAAATGGGAGCTTGTGCCAAGTTGGCACCCCGGTATTATGGACCCTTTGAGGTCCTAGATAGAGTGGGACCTGTAGCCTATCGACTAGCACTTCCTCCCATAGTAAAAGCACATAATGTTTTCCATGTCTCATTATTGAAGAAATATGTACATGATGCTAATCATATAATTGACTGTTCTGTGATCCAGGTAGAACCGGAGGGAGAATTTCTACCAGAACCCCAATGCATATTGGACAGAAAGGAAACCCCGCTCCAGAACAGAACCATTGCACAGGTCAAGGTGCAGTGGAAACATTTTGGCCCAGATGAGGCTACATGGGAAATGGAGGATGCCATAAGACAGGCATATCCGATTTTGTTTACTTCTGTACAGGCAATTCACGTTAGTAGAAAAGAACATCAAGGATGATGTTTCTTTTAAGGGGGAGGGAATTGTAACACCCTGTTTCCCCCTAGCTTGTAAATATAACTTGACTGGCCAAGAACTATGGCAAACTCATAAATGTGAATATGTGATGTAAATGGACCTTGAGGAAGAGGTCAATGAATGTGAATAACATTTTGAATTTATTGCAGGACTGCTGAGAGGGGATGTGCATAAAAAGAGACCACGATGGCGGTGGAGGGCACCTGAAAAGGTGGAGTTAACTTCCACCAAGAATTAACACCGTATTTGGACTCCACTGGCCCGGAGAACCGAAAGCGGCTCACTGCCCCCAATTTAATGTCTCGCAGGCTGGTAGGTGGATGGCTTAATGAGGGATGGGGTGGTGAACCGCTCATCTGTAGAGTCGTCAGTCCTGATCAGCGCGAGGGAAATTGTGCCACACGCAAACTCGCAAGAGGATAAGGCGTATGGTAGAAGTGATGGAGGGGGACGTGAGGGGAACTCTGGCATTATTACGCAGAGTGAGTGATAGCAGAGTAGGAGGATTGCAACCTTCGCTCCTGGTCACTGGCAGATAGAGAGACGTAGTCTCAGAGCATCGTGGTCTCAGCTCGGGGGTGGCTAGTGGTAAATCCGTTGGGAGTCGCTACGCCTACGGTTGGGTGGAAACGAGCACCCCTCTCAGCAGTTGCACACACTTCTGGTGTTATTTCTGATAAGTGTTTTACATATTGCATCTTGAAATTCATATACTGACATATATGCTTATAGAACTGTGAAATGGTGAAT
>ML868283.1:8205-20866 GCA_009831015.1 Picea engelmannii
ATATATATATATATATATATATATATATATATATATATATACAGTTTCGAGTTTTTACAGTGCCAATGATTTGTACATGATGATGTTTGTGATGTGTTTTAATTTACATGTAATGTACAATTTTTCTTTCCTTAATTCTTATATGTGAGCAAGATACCGATCCATGATATAATTAGCTAACAAATCTGAAACACTATTAAGTTCTCTTGGAATGTGTCTATATTCAATGTAATCGAACATTCGTTCAAGACGACGAACTTGTAAGTGTAGACGTAGCAGGATAGGACTACGGATAACGTAGATACGGTTGAGTTGATAGACCATGAGTTGGGAGTCTAAGTAAATAATGATACGAGAGATACCTAGAGAGGAGGCTTGGGTCAATAGTTCAATGACAGCGTGTTGGCAACCAATACAATTTTTTCTATTGCCTTAAAAGCTGCCTGCACCTACGTCTACTGAACTTCAAATTGACGTCGCATTTTGAAAATAGACGATATTTTCAGTTCATATGACATTTGCAAATTGGTTTCAATTTAGTTTTCACGACTGAAAGCGTGAAAACTCCTCCATCGATATTTGAACTGCCATGATCTTCTCATGGATATTCTGATTGATACTTACCCGTGGTTTATTATTAAGTGGCTGGAATGATTTTTCAAACTATGTCCATTTGCCTATTCTTACTTTGATTGCGCAACTTGATTTTTATTTGATTGAGAAGGTATTGAGCATGTGAATTTATGAGTTATATTTGATTTCATAAGGGTCATGGTTGATCTTGTTTTATATGATGTGATCCTTATAAGATCTTAGCTTGTCGATTTTATAAAATCATTGGTCACAATGCTATAAACTTTGATTACACATTATGCAACAAGCGCATGGGTAACATATGAGTCTAATTTCATATTGAATGGAAATTAGTTTGATTATACATGGTGCGTTGGTTAAAAATTTGGTTTTTTTATTTAACTTTGGGTTTGATTGAACATTGAACATTCATGGTTTCAAACAATGCAATGGAATATTGGTATATTATATCCAACGTTTAATCCTTGGGTTGGCCAAATTTTTGGGTTATGATTGATTGAACAAGGGTTGTACTTTGCCATTACTATGCTGCATGGTGGTGTTAATCCCACCACCCTCGCACGTGTACATTAATTTTCCTCCCCTTTCATCGTTCTCAACTGTTAGCCCAAATGAGTTTTTCTCCTATGTGTTTAATCTGAACCCTACCATGCGCCCGCACCATGGCTCCGGTCGTAAGGGCTGAACCCAATGGTAGCCAGGCATTGTTGATGTTCGATAATGCTTACAGTGACCTTGAGGAATTCAAATGGCTCCCGTTCATATGAAAGTTTGATGGCTATAACCCTAGCATGGCTCGACAATTTGCATTAACCTTTGATGGCTGCCGAGCCAAGGTTGGGGATGTGCAATTGGAAATTGATGAGAAATTTCTCAGTTTAGCTATAGGTCTGCCTGCTGTCGGACAGAGATGGTCAAAAAATTGCAAATTTGAAGATGTCCCGTGGACATTTCTCTTCCAGTCACGAAGAGTGAACTCCTGTGACAAAGGTTTTCCCGCGAATATGCTAAAGCAACGATGGCACGAATTGCTGATGATAACTAAACAGTTCATTACCTGCGAGGGCAGGTATGGTTTCGTTTTCTTGTACCACCTTCAACTACTTATGGTTTTCATGGGCTATGAGCTTAATATGCCTTACTACTTGCATAGGAGTCTGTTTAAAATGTCTAAAAGATACAAATGGAACCAGGCCGATAACAACCTATTTCATTTTGGGTTAATTAAAATGCTTGTGGTTTGTCATTTGGGGTTACGCCGAGACTGTTGGAATGATTTTCTTAATCGAAATAATTTCGAGGACTCAAGCCCACCATAGGTTGAAAAACCTGTGGTGTGCGAGAGCAAGTCAGTACCCCCTGTGCCTTACAGTTCTCTGTTACCTAAAACCCTACCCGACTCGCCTATTGACCTACCCAATTCTGTCACCAAGGATGTGGCAAATGTTAAACCCGTGGCTAAAAGGCCTAAGGACAAGCCTTTGCGAATTCCAAAGGCAAGAAGAACGCCTGGTTAATCTCTCGCATGGCAAGAAACAAACCGAAAGTCCCTGTCGACCCTGACCCTATTATGGTGAGTGAAGATTCTGACTCAGAGGTGGAATGCTACCTGGCAAGTGAGTATCCCTATTCTGAAGGTCTGTGTGACAAACCCTCATACGATTTTGTCAAAAACCTACCACCTTGCTTGCAAAATGATCCTAAATATCCAGGCATCAAAATGCCTTGTGAAAACCCCGGTGACTCGTCAAACCCCCCTCCTGCTCTAGCCGAAACAGCTGCTCCACCATGTGATCAGTGTGGCTCATGGTTAGAAAGGTATTACCTCGACGTGCCAATGTTGCGGTCCAGAATTCATGCTCTGGAGGATCAAGTTGCAAATATCACTAGTCAAAAGGAAAAGATGCCATCCACTGATAAGAAACAACGAACAACAGGTTTGATTTTATTTAAGAATGTTGAGTCGGCTACAGTGGTCGTCAATTCAAAATTGGCATAGATCGAGCAACCTCACTGGTATGATTATCATCTATTTATATGATAAACCCACAACTCTGTTTACACCATGGATTTGATTTGTCACATAAGCATGCATTATTGTATATAATTTTGTTTTGATAAATTGAATTTTGTTATTGTTTTAAGTTTCGATTGGATTTGGCTTTGATTCGATTGATCATGGGTTAGATTTGATTGTTTTAATTTAGTTTCAATTGAATACTCTGTCGATTATTGAAGTTGTTAATATCTTTTCTAAACACAGGTCGTTTTTGGTACTCCAATCTTGAACACAGTCAATATCTCATTTCGAATTGGTTATATTCTATACGATGTGGTTGGCAATAATGGTTAGCTGTTAAGATTTTATATTCCATGTCTTTATGATCAATTCGAATATCATTATGTTAAGGCATAACCAAATTGTGAAAAGATATGAGTCATAACTGTTATACCCAATTAATCGATTCACATTGTTTGACTGTGTTATCATCTCGGTTCATATTGCAACAAATATATTGTTTAAATTTGATTTGTTGAACGAAAACGATCATGCCCAGGATTATGATTTGTTTCTATATTTGACTCAGTCATGATCCAATTCGATTGATTGCCTAGTTTATGATTATCACCTTTGTCGATTTATGATGGTTGTGATCGTTATTGTGATCCTGTTTGCTGACTGTGTAACGCTCTATGATCGAAATCTATGGCGAAGTTTGTTGATGCTGTTGTGCATGTTTCATGTTGACTATAATCGTAACAACCTTTCCTTATTGGCATTTGATTAAAACAATATGAATCTTATGCAGCAGTAACAAATCGATTATAATTGAGTTCGATTATGATTGTATCAATTATGATTGTGTTACATCGTATTTTTTACCATTAATTTTGTTTGTTATGAAACAGTCTTGTTATGGTTTAACCTTATTTTATGGCAACTAAAAAAATAGAGCATTCTTACCCTGTCCCGATTGCATCCTTTTCGATTTTGTTAAGTTGAATGATAAACTCATTTGAATCATAGGGATTCGTTTTGGATATTTATTAAAAGAAAATTAAATTGGATTTGTTTCGTTTGAAAAGATTTGGTTTAATTTTTATCTGATCCTATATGCTATTTTAGACTAGCTACAGGATCAAATGATTCTGTAGCTAAGTATGTAGAATCAATTTTTTAGTGTTTTGTTACTGAAATATCTTTCTAATTTGATACTTGTGTTCTATTGTAGGTAAATTCGAAATTGCAATTGAGTTGATGAGCAGTTAGGGGATGTTTCAAAGATTTCACTTGCATTCCATTTTCTTAGTTTAGGTGATTTTGGGATATCTCCCAGATTATGTAAAACAATTTGATATTATCCACAAGGAGGTTTTACCTTGTGAAGAGACCTATATATACTTATGATTTTTGTAATAATCATCATCCTCATTTGTGGGAGAACAAGGATATGAAGGTTTAATACAGACTAAAGAAGAATTTGGTGTTTTGTCACAGCTTTAGCTTCTCATTATATCAACATTTTGTTTCAAGTTGTGTATATCAATTTGTTTATGGTTTATGACTACTTTAGCTATCTAAATCAAATGCAAATGATATAATGTTAATCATTGTAATTCATATATGGTTTCTTCCAAGTGTATAAAAGACATAATAATTGTCGAATTCAGTTTGTGAATGACAGGTTTATATTCTTCATGAATTGAATTGTTAAATATGAGTCTATGCATAATAGGTTTCCCTTATTGCAGAGATTTGTAATCATAAGATTGTTATGATTTTTTATGTCTTGTTTGTCCTATTAACACTTCAAAGAGCAGCACAGCCAATCGTTTACGAGAAGCTCATGGACTAACCGGTGTGAGTTTCCTTCCTCCGACCAGCTTTGAAGCCATCATACACAGGGCAGACTTGGAGCGTTTCCAAGTTAGTTGATCTTTTCTTTACTGTTTTAATTAAGTAGTTTAATTCAGATATAAGCTTAATTAGATTTATATTAGATTGTTTAATTTCAGTAAATATATTAGATTGTTTAATTTCAGTAATATTTATTTCTTTTTCATAAAATATAGAAAATCAAAAAGAGATTCTTGGCTGTCTTAGGGAAGAAAACACATGAGTTTTGCAGGTTTTAATTAAATCTGTAGGCTGTTTATAGTGTACATTTGTGAATAAGTAATATTGCAGCTGGTAATTAGATAGTTGATTTTAGTTATTATAATAGAAATTAGTAGATTGTATATAATAGTTAGAATAGTTTATATTTAGTTTTAGTTTAAATTAGTAGTTTGTTTTAATTAGATTAGTGTGTTAGTTAGTTTGTTTTAGTTAGTTTGTTTTAGTTAATTTTAGTTTGTTTTATTAGTTTTATTTAGTTTTAGTTTGTTTTATTTGTTTTAGTTAGATTAGTTTTTCTCTTTGGTTTTCTTAACAGACCTTAGAGCGGCAAACAGAGCCGTTAAACTCGTCAGGGTGGTTCATTCCAAACGGCTTGGGTTATTTAGACAACCTCGGACCGGTTCCACTCTCTCAGTTGACGGACGATCAATTTCGCCCGTCAACACAGCGTGATATTCTGCCATATTGTTGGTTGATGGTCCTAAGCATATACCTCCTGAACTCACCACTTCATCAAATTGGTAAATAACCCAAGCTGCCGAAGCAATGTTCCAGGTATGTCGTCTAGCGCCATCTGTGAACCCAAAAAAGATAGGAAAGGAAGATGTCATCTGCGCATGAAAACACAAGCACAGTCATGAGTAGCAAAGGTAAAAACTCGAGCACGCGAAAGAAAAAGACACACCAAACTAAAATACAATAATGTACAAAGTACAAATGCTAGGTGATCTAGGCATAGTACTTTTTAAGGTAAAGCCCATTTCGGGGCTCTCCCAAGGAAATTCCATCATGATCTACTAGTTCGTAAGCACCTCTATGTAGAACATGCTTCACGATGTAAGGATCGTGCCACATAGGTTCTAACTTTCCTGTCCCCAATTTATCGTGAGCTTGGTCATAGACGAGGACTAAGTCTCCTTCCACGAAAGTTTGAGGGTGGATGGATTTGTCGTATTGACTCTTAATTCGTTTCTGATGTGCCTCATTGGCGAGAGAAACATCGTGACGTGTTTCATCCAATTTGGATAGATACAGGAATCGTTCTTCTTCAGCAAAAGTATGGGGCAGGAGTTCTACTTTTAGTCTGAGTGATGGAATCTCACACTCGATTGGTAGGACGACTTCAATGCCATAGACCAACTGGAAATGAGTGAATTCAGTTGATGTTTTCACAGAAGTGCGATAGGACCAGAGAGCGGAGAACAGTTGTAAATGCCACAATGTCTTGTTTTCCCCTACCATGCATTGGATCATGGTTTTTAGGACTTTGTTGATAGCCTCAACTTGCCCATTTGCTTGAGGGTAGTAAGGGGATGAGTTTTCATGGTGAAAACCCAATTTGACATGTAATTCACTCATCATCTGGTTTTTGAAGTGTGCACCATGGTCGGTGACAATGGCACGTGGTACACCAAAATGAGTTATGATATGGTTGAAAAGAAATAGAGATGCAGTACGACCATTGTTCAGGAAGGTAGGCATAGCCTCAGCCCATTTGGTGAAGTAGTCAATGGAGACAATGATGTAACCATGCCCCCCGACTGAGGTAGGATTACATTGCATGAAATCGATACCCCACTTGACGAAGGGGTTGATGGCGATAATGGGGTGCAACGTAGTAGGGTGGGTGGGTGCCTTCTTGTTAAAGACTTGGCAGGGTGGGCATTTTTTGATGGCTTCGATGCAATCTTTGAAAATCGAGGGCCAAAAGTAGCCGACACATAGGATTTTTTGGGCTGTGGCCATCCCGAAAAGGTGACCGCCACAGGCGTCAAGATGAAAATTGTTCAAAATGCATTCAGCCTATTCGTGAATCAAACATCGTCGAAGGATGGTGTCAATACCACGACGATACAAGGTGTCGCCGAGGATGAGATAACGACGAGAGTGGTGATGAATGCATCGATGCTCTTCACGAGAGATGTTGGGATGAAAACATTGGGTTTGAAGGTAGAGGAGAATGTCTCCGTACCAAGGATCGGAGGTGCTGATGAGGAAGAGAGATTCACCGGGGAGAGAATCTCTAGGTTCAATGTTTTCATCGGCACGAGGAAGAGCACAGATAAGCTCTACAAACACCAAGGATTTCTTGGCTTTAGCCTTTGTGAACTCAAGATCGAATTCTTGAAGAATAACAATCCATTTTGAATATTTTCCCCCAAGTACTTGACACATCAAGACGTGGTACATGGGGTTGGAGTCTGCGATCACCATGGTGGTGCATAATAATATGTAATGGCAGAATCTCTGGACAACTATGACGGCTACCAGAGCTAGTTTCTCGACATGTGAATATCAAAGTTCGGGTCCAGATAGAATCTTGCTCAGATAATAAATCACATGTTCTTCGCCGTTAGAGTCCTCCTGAACTAACACCATCACAATAGTGGAAGTGGAGGCGGCCAAGTAAAGGATATAGTCCTTTGTGTACTCCAGAGGGTGTAACAAGGGAGCGTGGGTGAAGGCATGCTTGAGAGCATCGAATGACCATTGGGCAGTGTCATCCCAGATGAAAGGGGTGTTCTTCTGCAGTAACTGCATGAATCCTTTAGTTATCTTGGCATAGTTGCAGATGAAATGACAAAGGAAGTTTTCTTTGGCTTGCAAACTCTGGAGTTGAGTCAAGTTGGTAGGTGGGGATAAGGCTAGAATGGCCTTGATCTTGAAGGGATCCACCCGGATCCCATCTTTGGAGACAATGAAACTGAGGAGTCGACCGGATTCGACAGTGAAAATGCAATTGTGGGGGTTCAAGTAAATACAGTAGAACCAACATCGAAGAAAAATCGCCCGTAAGTGATCAATGTGATCGGATCGATTGGATGAGTGGGTGGGTAAATCGTCGAGGTAAGGCTCTGCGATATGCTATATCGTGAAAGGTGTACGACATGGCCCGCTGGAAAGTAGCACCAACATTTTTTAGGCCAAATGGTAACTTTTGATAGGAGAAAGTCCCCCATGGGCAGATAAAGGCGGTCTTATGTTGATCAATAGGTAAGATTTCAATCTGGTTATACCCAGAAAAGCCATCCATGAAAGAGAAGATTACGCTCCCCACACAATTATCGATGATTTGGTTGATGAAGGGCGTAGGGTAGTTTTCCTTAGGGCAAGCTTTGTTGAGATATCGATAATCCACATAAACACAGATGGTCCCTTGCTTATTGGAAACTGGAACAAGGTTGGAGACCCATTCTGTTAAAGGGATGGGATAGATGAAGCCATATTTTAGAAGTTTTTCAACTTCTTCCTTTATAGCTGCGATTTTCTTGGGATGAACCGGGCGAAGTTTTTGTCAAACTGGTTTTGCGTCAGGGTAAGTTTTGATTTCATGTATGAGGATTGAAGGGTCGATCCCTGGCATCTCCTCGTAGCTCCATGTGAAGACATCGCGGAATTCTTTAAACAAAGCGGTGTAAGAGACCACTTCGTCGGGTGTGCAATTAGCACCAAGGTTAATGTTTTCCACGACACCTTTTTTGATTGAAATGTCGATCATGATCGTAGTGGAGATGTTACCCATGTTCCCCTCAGAGAGAGTATCTTGTGTGAGGATAGGAGGTTGTGGAGCATTGGTAACATCGGGAGGGGAGACAGAGTGTATGTCTCCATGAATTTCTTCTAACGACGGAAGAAAAGAGGACCGATGATGGTTGTCATCCCAAGTTAAATCATCAATGCTAAGCATTTCCATAATCGATTTTTTGGAAGGAAAAATGTGGGAAATGTAATCGATGACAGATGATAGGGAATCTAACCATGAGGGCATCGAATAGGCATCGGGTGCCAATGAATGTGAATTGTTGGAAGAGGAGGACGTATGCGGCCTCGGCTGGGCTAAGTGGCATAGGGTCACTAAGCACATTGAATTCGAAAGGACTAGGTACAATCCAAGGATTAGATGATTCCAAGGATTGATAAGGCATAGTCGAGATCATATTGACGATGACAATATGATGCGCGGTAGGTGGAAGTGGTGTAGGGAAAGTACCCATAAGGCTAGAATATTTCAATAATCCAACACCAACGCTTTCATACGTAACTGGGTGGTCTCCCAAAAAAGGAATGTTGTTGGTGGCAGGGATGCAAGAGTCGGGTGTACAAAAATCAAGCTGATCGACGGTGACAATTTTTCCTTGATGGGGGAATTGTACACATCGAAACACCGACGAGGTGACGACAGTCATAGCGTAGAACGAACTTCTTCTGAGTAATAGGTTGTAATCGAGGGGAGCATCGACCACCTCGACATCAACAGTAACAGTTTTTCCGCCTAATTGAACAACTAGGGATTGTAATAACCCATGAGGATGAAAACCTCGTCCATCGAAAGCGCGTAACATCGTAGGAGATTTGTTAAGGGTAGGTGATTTTAATCCTTTCCAACAGGATAGAGACATGACACAGGTAGAGGCTCCCTCATCCAGGATAGTTCGGTGGATTTGTTGATTATGAACAACAACATCGATTTGGAAAGCTAGCTGGTGGGAGAGTCGCGGTTGATGGTCGTCTAGATTAAATGTGAGGTTGTTTGATGACTCAGGATCAAAAGCATCGATAGTGGCTAAGAGCATTCTACGTTGGCTGGGACAGTGTTGTAGAACTTCCAAAGTGGACATAGCACACGGGGCTTGGGCCAGATCCTCTACAATATTGTAATTTTGGGCAGCCCGTGAATTAGGATTGAAGGTAGATTTCTGGATGGTGCTCTTAGGAGGGTGTAAGATAGAGTCAAACAAAGGTTTTTTGATCTGAAGTGGCCTGGATGGAGGGCTAACAGATGGAGGATTAATAGAGGATGGTAATGAGTCTGGTGAAGAACCGTTAGCAGTCTTTAGCTTATCAGGTTTAATTGGCGTGTCGTATTTCGCAGAGCGAGTGGTTATATTAACCCCGCTAAACATGTAAATGTGGGCACTTGTCGAGGCCTCATCATGGGGTTGGTTGGAACTGCCCCCCGGCGTGGGGGTTTGGACAACCAAATATTGCTGCTGTGGAAAAGGCTGAGTAAGCACAACGGGTTGTGAATTTCCCTTGAAAAATTTGGCCACTTCATTGCGATGTGGGCAATCTCAAGTGTAGTGATCGTCACCACAAATGAGACATGGGAATTTCAGTTTTCATTGAGGTTTTTTTCCAGTAGCAGGAGTTTGCGGTTAAGTTTTGGGTTGTTCATTGTTATTGTCCTTCTTTGGTTTATTTCTCTCTTTCTTCTTGCTCCCAAGTTGTTTTGAAGGGGTTGATTGGACTGCATTCACCTCAGAGACTTGAGTTTGAGGGGGGGTAGAAGAGGGTGCAGTCAGGATGGGATTAGTCATCGAAGCGGGCCGCTGAATCGTTCCAGTAGATTGGGTAGTAGATTGGGTTTTGACGGAGCCAATAACTCCATCCGCATGGGAAGTAGATGATGGTTTGGATGGATCGTTAGTGGCACGGGTAGCGTTCGGTATCAACTCATACAGAGTATCAGATTGTGAATAGACTAAGTCTAAGTACTGAGCTTGGGTAATGGCTTCTTCCTCGGTGACTACACCACCCATGGAAACATCACGAACGATCTAGGGTAACAATGATTTCGTGAACCATTCCGCTAACAATTGGTCAAGAATGACCACTTTGATTAGCCTTCGTCATCGTCTCCATTCATGAATATGGTCGGAGATATGTACGGAAGTTGTCTGACGAAAGGAGGTTAATAGTTCAGTACCCGTCTCGTATCGAATGGGCAGTTGGAAGTGTGTGAGGAAGGACATGGTGAGGGAGTTGAAATCGTGAAAAGATGTGCGTGGTAGTTCAATATACCATTTCGCTGCGGAACCCGTAAGTGTTTGTTGGAAAAGACGCAAACAAATAGAATCATCCATGAGGGAGTTGGATGAACACCACAAATAGAAAGTCATCACGTGGTTGTTCGGGTCTTCTCCAGACTTTCTGTCAAATTGTGGGATATCAGAAGGAAGTTTAGTTGGAATAGCTGGCCAAACCAGAGAATGATAAATAGGATCATTCGTTAACTGAGACAAGTCTGGAAGGTCCAAGGTAGCTAGAAAAGGTAGTTGTCGGTTAACCTGTGGGTAATGCTGGTGTGGCATGGGGACACCAGTGGGGCCAATCACTGGGTTATGTGGATAATTGTAACTAGTGGGCCCTCTTGTATGAGGTTGGTTTTGACCAAGGTACACAGGATTTGAGGTATTTTGAGAAGCATGTGTGAGCAAAGGATAACCAGATGGGTTTTGAGGGTTATGGGTTGGGTTTGGAATTTGTCCATAAGGAGGTTGTTGCGGAGTCTGAGGATTTTGTCCTGCCGAGAACTATGGGTTTCCTGAAAAAGGGACGTTCCACGGATTAGGTGTGGCAGACGCATTTTGTCCATACGGTTGATGGTAGACTCTGAATTAAGGGTGCCCCCTGGCATGAGGGTGCCCCCCAAATGGAATTTGTCCTCCGGTGGGAGGATTCCCCCCAGCTTGACGTAGAGTTCCCAGAATTTGAGAATCAGATGTAAATGACTGACCAGTGCCGTCGAGCGGATTGGGACCACCAAGACCAGTCCCTCCAGGTTGTTGGATAGGTATGGAACTTCCCAGTACAACTTGGGTAGTGGCAGTGAAAGCATTCAATGCCCTGTACCCAAAAGGGAGTGTAGGTCTTGGTGTTACAGGTGTGCCAATCGCAGCTTGGTTGACCACCGGATTACCGGCGGGAATAGTCGGGATGTGAGGGACTATTGTAGATTGGGTCGTATGGAGGGGAGTAGTAGACCTGGGGCCAACGGATGGTATGTTTGGACCAACGGGTGGTGTGTCTATAAAAATGGTGGTACCGGTAAAATGGTTTAGGGGTACGATGTAGGAGATGGGCGCATCGACACCTTCCCCTGTTCCATAAATATCTCACACTAGGTGTGGTCAACTTTGAACAATGCTCGTTGTCCAAAAAGGATCATCGACTAAAGGGTTTTGAGGAGACCCAGTTGGAATGTTAGAAGGATTGATGACGACAAATTCACCAATGGAATTCAGTTGGAGGACACGTCATTCATATCCCTCCGGAATGCGAAAATCTTCCGGAGACTCTGAAACAATTCAAAAATTATCTAAAGGAGTGGGAACTTCTTCCTGGGAAGTTGTAGTGTTTTGAACCTCACTCTGTTGAGGAGATTCCTCCATAGAATGGGGGGGTAAAGGGGTGTTTCCTTCCATATTTTCTGTAGGAAGTCCCCATAGCCTCCACGAACGACGTGGAGGGTCGATGTTGGCGAAAAAGATCTATGGCCAACTACCGGAAAGAAACAACATACTAACTAATAGAAATCTAAGAATCACAACCAAGCAAACATGACCTTCTTTTGATGACCGTACTAGTTGGTGATGAAATCCAACGTCGTGTGATCAAGTCCAGAAGGGGCAAGGATAGGGTGGAACAGTTATAATGGCGACCTGCTTAACGGACTTACGCCTTGGTGCAAGCTTCCATGCAGTAATTGTGGATTTACCCTCCGAGGAGCCCAAGTGAGTTTGACCAATGTCTGCTCTAGGTACAATGAGACTTTCCATCACTATCACCTTGTGTAAGGCCCTAAATATTATGGCTACTAAGGTTACCAATTCGCAGTCATCCCCTGGGTGGGAACAATCGATAGTCCGATCCGAACGTACAGGCAGGGTATCGAGCCCGAAATCAACTAAAAGGATTCCACGCAGTAATTGTGGATTTACCTCAAAGTGATCCCCATAATACTATCTGACCACCACAATCAGTTAAACCATGGAGGGTTAGTCCCCGTAGCTCACCTGAATGCGACCTCATGCGTAACCCCTGTGTGAGAGGGGGATCCCAGGCAGACTTATACGATGATTGGATTTGACTCTCCCTAACTCAGGATGCTACTGTTTGTTTTGGAAACTTTGGAGAGTTATGCTCACAGCCTAATCCAAAGTACTA
>WSFP011438291.1:0-20866 GCA_009831015.1 Picea engelmannii
ATTTTTGGTGGTGGGAGGGGATTTAAATATAACTCTATCTCTGCGGGAGGTCTAGGGAGATCATCCCAGGGCTGAAAGGCAAAGACTCTTCTTCCAAGCCTTCTTTGAAAAGGCCAACCTGGTGGACATTGAACCTGTGAAACTCTCTCCTACTTGGCGGAATTTCAGAACCAGGGAAGAGGAAGTTGCAAAGAGACTCGACTGCTTCCTAGTTCCAGAATCCCTACTAAACTCAAGAGCTTTGTTCATATCTAGAGTAGAGGTGGGAGGCATCTCTGACCATCTTCATATCTCACTTCATTGGTCCTCGAGTTTCGACTCCCTCCCCCTCCCCCTTGAAATTCAACCAATCTTGGCTAAGAGAGGAAGATTTCAAGAAACTGGTCCTTTCTTCATGGACCAAACTCTCCCCTCTAAACCAGGAACCTCTTATGCTACAATTCGCAACAAATCTGAAAAAATTGAAAAATGCCATAAAAATTTGGCTTCCTACATGGAAGTCCAAAAGGTCCCGACACATTCGGGACATTGAAGAGAATTTGGCAATGGTTCTAAGATCCCTGGTGGACGACCCCCTAACAAACAATAAGTTATCAGAACTGAGAGGCCTGGAGGAAAAGCGCGCTAAATGTCTTAAGAGAAAGGAACAAGAATGGCGCACAAAAATCAAGGCCCTGTGGATAAAAGAAGGAGACAACAACACAAAGTTTTTTCATCAATTTGTGAACTTTTGAAGAAATCCCAACTCAATCTGGGAAAAAATATGAACAAGGAAAAGTGGTCGCTTCCTTTGGGGAAACGGCAAAGCTTGGGGAATTTTTTTTGAGCAATATTTTTTTCTACCCCCCCTAGGATTCCCTATCCAATAAATCCTAGAAGTCGTAGGAAAATTCCCCACCGTCTTTACCGACGAAATGAACCTTTCATTTGAAGAAGAAGTATCGGAACTGGAACTAAAGGCAACTTTTTTCTCCATGAGTAATGGTAAAATATCAGGGCCAGATGGAGTAACTGTGGAATTCTTCAAATCCTTCAATGATATTCTAAAAGAATATTTGTTGCTTATGATAAGATAATCACAAAAGCAAGGAAGAGTTCACAGCCCTCTCAACGCAACCTTCATGTGTCTCATACATAAGAAACAATGCCCCTCTTCCTTTGAAGACTACAAACTGATCGCTTGCTGCAATGTAGTCTAAAAATTAATCACCAAGATCATCTCCAGGTGACTCAGGCCAATTCTAAGTGAAATCATTGGTGAAGAGAAATTTGGATTCCTTCATAACAAACAGATACACGAGGTTGTGGCCATAGCTCAGGAAGTGCTCCACTCAGTCAAGAAAAGAAATCTCAAGGATTCCATCCTGAAACTTGACCTTTCCAAATCTTATGACCGCATAAACTGGACCTTTCTGCGTTTAGTACTAATCCAAATGGGCATGAGTTTAAAAACCATCAATTGGATAATGGGATGTATCCAAAGTGCCTCCTTCGCCATACTCCTCAATGGAGCCCTGTCTAATTTTTTCAGAGCCTCCATAGGTCTCTGTCAGGGATGCCCCATTTCCCCCTTTCTTTTACTAATCATAGTAGAAGCTCTTAGCCTTATGATAAAAGAGGCAAGGTCTAAGGGTCTCTTAAAAGGTATTGCAGTCTCATAATCAGAATCAATCACACACCTTTTATTTGTAGATGACATCTTTTGTTGCTTACATGGCTCTCAAAGCAATTTGAGTTCTCTCAAGGATCTTTTAAACCTCTTCTCCACCGCTACGGGAATGAAAATAAATATGTAAAATTCTTGTCTCCTTCTTCATCACTGTGAGAATGAAGAAGAAGCCTCTTTCACCAACACTTTCCTTTCCCAAAGGAATTTTTTTTCCGATAGACTAAAGTACCTTGGTTTTAATTTAAAACCTAACAACTACAGAAAATAAGACTGGGGTTGGTTAGTGATAAAGTTCGAGGCCCGCCTAGCCATGTGGGTCAATGGACTCCTCTTTAGAGGAGGAAGACCGATACTAACCAAAGAAGTCCTAGAAGGAATTCATGTCTATTGGAATTCAATAGGTGCAATCCCAAAAGGATTCTTGGTTCACATTCAACGTTTAAGCTTTCGCTTCCTATGGAAGGGACAAAATGCACATGGAGGACCCCCTCTGGTCAAATGGAACTCAATCATGGCGCTAAAAGAACTGGGGGGATGGTGGTTAAAAAAATTAAGACTCTTTGTGTGAGCCTTAGCAGGAAGAAACCTTTGGTGCCTAACTTTGGGTCACACTCTTTGGGTAAGAGTAATGAACTCCAAGTATTTTCCTTCTTTGTTTATTTCCGATTGGTTTCGAGAACCCTTGAAATCCACTAAAGGTTCAATAGTCTGGAAAGAAACTGTCCAAGCCTTCTCCCTAGTTGGTAAGTGGACTATATGGTGCATCGAAAATGGGGAAAAGGTGAGACCGGGTGAAGATCCATGGCTAGGAGATAGAAACAATTACAAACTCTCTCAACCCCTACTTCAATTCCTAAAAGGAAAAAAATTGTCACTTTCTGAGCAACCTCAACATTGATTTCCCCCAATTAAAAGGAAGAGGGGGATGGAAAAATGCAGATTCCTTGAATCTCCCCCTAGATCTATGAGATGAATGGAACTCTTTCATTACCCTACCATGTGAAAATTTCATTACCCTGGATAGAGAGTCTAAGGACTCCCTTTGCTGGTAAAAAAAACCTGTAGCATGGCTCTTACACGGTTAAATTAGGCTACAAAGCCTGGTTAGAAGAAAACTCAGAGACACAACTGAAGTGGTGGTGGAAGACCTTATGGAAAATCAAGGCTCCCACCAGATGTAAAATAACTCTATGGCTAACTTTAAACAACAAACTGTTGACTTGGGACAACTGCCTTAGGAGAGGTTGGCGTGGACCTAGCAAATGCCCTCTGTGCAAAGAAGATCAAGAATCCACTACTCACATTTTTATATCATGTCCCTTTACAAAGAAGGTCTCACATTTAATAAAAGACAAACTAAAGTCTAGGGCTGATTTGAACCAAGGTTCTCTTGAAGAGTGCTTCAGGAATTGGCTACAAGATAGAACAATCTCTCTTTATGCAGGCCTTCCAAGTATCATGATCACAAACATTTGGTGGGCAAGAAACAATGACATCTTTAAAGATAAGACAGTTTCCCTGGAAGTGACATCGGCTTTATCACTCACTCATGTTGAATAATTCAAGGCAGAACCACGATCAAGCAAACAATGTTTCACAGTCCCCCCACCCATCGATTACACAATCCCATGGGGCCAGCCAAGGACATCCACTTGCATGTGGTGTTGGGGTGGTGTTGTTTATCATCCATAATCACTATATCCATATCAAATATTCGCCAGGAGGCAGAACAAACAAGAAAGCAGAACTGATAGCACTCTGGACCCTTTTGGAAGCAGCCAAACAAAAGAATATGACAAAGCTTCAGGTGTTCGAAGATTCAAAATTGGTGATTGATCGGGCAAGAGGCCAAAACAACATCTAGAATCCTAGATTGGCCTCAATTCTAAGAGATATCAAACTCACCTTTAGAAATTTTGAATGGATTTCTTTCCAGCACATTCTGAGGGAACCCAACACAAAAGCAGATGAACTCTCTAAAGAAGCTCTGCAGTTGCAAAAATGAGCTTTTGGATTTTATGAGTTCTTCAAAGTCATAGAGACTGAGGCAATGGAATTTCACCTCTGAAAAATGTTTTATCTTGCAAGGTTGTAAATGTTTTGAACAATTGGAACAGTTTGTATTGTAAAAGACCTTAAAAGGTCTGTTGGCATAGGTAGAATAGATCTTTAAGAAATCCTACTAAGGCTGGACTGATAAGACAACAACATGTATATTCCTTTTTTGAATATAACAGTTTTTTTTCTACAGGAAAAAAAAAATAATCCTCCTAAGGGAACAAATCTTATGGGTGATTCTCATGCCCTTATTATCAATGGATAGCATAATCACCATGGAGGGTTTTATGGGGTTTCTCTCACTCTAAGTACCCTAACTATGGTGATTTTTCTTCCTTCTTGAACCTCTCTTTCAGCTTGTGTGATTGCAAATGCTATATTCAATCTGCATCCTAGAGGATTCCTACATTCTTCTTGATCCAAATATTCCCCCAAACCTCTTGCTTTGATATGTGGAGCACCTCTTCCTTTCTTTCCTTTTGATTTATTCAAATATTTGTGACTTGAATGAGAGTGACTGAGGAGGACTCCATCGAGGGGATATTGAAGGTTAGGTCGATCCTTTTCTTCTTCTCTGAAGTTTCCCCATGCATGACTTGGCCTTTACCTTTAGACCTGTATCTAATCAGATCCTCCTATGTTATCATAATTGATCCTTTATTATATATGGAGGCATGATTAATTGCTATCTTGGCTACCTTTTCCCTTGGGATAGTTGTCAAGCCTAGGTCACTGTTTATCTTCTAAACAAGATCCCCCAATGCAACTAAGGGGTCCAAGGGAGGAATCTATGAACTCAATTCTTCCATGTGGGGTGTGCCTTTTGTTTGATGATCAACCTGAGTTGCATCCTTATGCCTTGGGGAGGTCTCTTTCAACGAAGTATCTTGGGAGGCAAGGGGGTCTATTTTTTAGCAGGATATTCCTACTCTTCTCATGCATAATCCTCCTCTCTTTTCCCCATAACAAACCTCCTAGGGAAAGTGTATTGAAGGTGGCCATGTTCCTTGTAGATTCAAAATGTAAAAGGGATGTTTATATAGTCCAACCTTTGCTAATGGGTGGACAATGGGGTGTCCTCAATCTTGCTTTCAGAGCTAGGCCTTCAGGTAAACCTTATGTGAAATACACCTCCAAATATATGTTTTCCATCGTAGTTAAATCCATAGCCAACTTTTGGTCATCTTTTTTAGGAATGTCCCTAGCTTATCAACTAATATCTTTCTCAAGATTTATGCGTTCCATAACTCTAATGATAGGTGGGGTAAATCAATACATACAGGGAGCTTGGCTATTTTTTCTTATATGTGGTTGAATCCATGTTCTCAATTTCTAATGAAGAACACCATTGCATGGTTGAAGTATGGTCCTCCTCCTTTGATTTTGTCTCTGTCTTCCTTTGTTTTGAATATGAAGGCGATGAACACTCTATATCCTATGTGGAATCTTAGAGAGTAGCCCAATACCTTGCCCCAAGTGGCTGAGACACAACCTCTTAGGGATTTCTATGCTAACTCTTTCCCATTAAACTTTCTAATGAATTCTAGCTCTTGGTATTTAATCATTGGTTCTGCCACCATCTCCTCTTGTAGCTCGAGCTGCATCTCACCCTTCCTTTTATTAACACATTTAGTAACTTTTCACCTATGTTTCCTAACTTCTAACTTCAACACTCCTTCTTGGATATATTTTTCTTGTGTATCGACTATGGGAGGGTTTGGGGAGCCTAGAGATGCAACCTCAATTAAAACCTCGAGTAGGTTAGTAAAGAGTAATGTAGACAAAGTATCCTCTAGACCATATTCTTCAAGTATTTTCTACCCTTCTCCCTTTGATTCTAGCCTAGATGTGGCATGCTTTTCCTGTCATTTCAATAATGACTACCTTATGTCCTTTATTCTTTGTGGCAGGTTTTGGTAGTGTAGTATTCATGATTTTTGGCTCTACGAGGTATTTTCAACCTCATTTTTTACATGCTTCGAGCATCCCTCCACTTGAGAAGCATGCCTTTGTATCATGTCATGTTTCTTTGTCGTCATTACCATTGTTGGAGGATATTCCTTCCATAATTTATCTTATTGTTGAAACTGGAACCCTAAACCTCCTAAGGTTTTTTAGACCCTTTTATTTCCATTCTCTCTTCCTTCAAAAAGGACCTACTCCACCTTACATTGAATGACCTCCACTATTATTACTCTAATGGTCCTTTCGACTCTACATTACACCCCTAGGGAGGATCCCAACAACCAATACTCCTTTACACCCCTAGGGCGGATCCCAACACCCAATATTCCAGTTGTCCATCTTAAAAGAACAATGGGCATGCTATGGCTCTAGGTGTCTTGCTCATAACATTTGGAAGCCACCTTCTCAAGGAAATAAATAAGAAAAGCTCAGGTTGAAGGGAAAAATAACCCGAGGTCATTGATTCACATACAAATTTGGGTGATTATGGGAAAATTAAACTTATATGCCAACTTTTCTTTGTATTAGGCGTGTCTTTGGTCTTTGCATTATCTCTCTACTATAATTGAAAAAATGTTTTCTAATTATATAGATTTGCTATTGCACACACAATGAAGAATCTTATAAAGTGTAAGTGTCATATTGTTTCGTAATGCATTTTTATAACTTTATTATATATGGTACTTAATGGAATTCCAATTATTTATAAATGTGTGCTAAAATAAAACATATTTTGAAATTGTACATAATAATGCTCGACAAGATTGAAGGTCCAACCAAACTCACATTGTAAAAATATGAAAGATGTCGGAAACAAATGCACATCCCTTATATGTAATAAATAAATAACAAAACCTTTAAATACATGAAATGTAATCGAAATATTTTTTATAAATAAAGTTTTGTAAAATCAATAACCTTCTTAGCTTTTACCTTTGTCTTGTATTTTTACCTTCATCTTGTATTCTTAGTAGATTGTTGTACAAAACCTTAAAATATATGAAATGTAATTGAAATCTCTTTTATAAATAAAATTATATAAAATGAATAACCTCCTTAGCTTTTACCTTCATCTTGTATTCTTAGTATCTTCTTGTTCATTTTTTTTTTTAATAATGTTCACGGAGTTGCAATCCATAGATTAGCTCCATTCTTAGAGTCTCATTTATGTGTGTACATTAACACAATGTGTTAATTTAATATAATTACATATTTAAATAAGACAATATAATGAGTGTGCATGAAAAACTAAAAACATTATGTGAGCCAGCTTGATGTTGATCCATTGTTTAAGAACATCACATTAGGGCATCATCTTCCTCTTATTACTAGACATTTTATTTCAACCGTAAAACCTCTATAGAACTAGAAATGATCATAGTTCATTTGCCACCTCCATAGCCAAAGAGATCAATAATGATAATGAATGGATTTGTTTAATTCTTTGGTGCCTTTGATATTGGAAACTTTTAGGCCACAAACTAATGCATTAAAAGCATTGGGCTTTCAAGTGTTTAACATCCATGTCAAAGACAATTTTCATGGCAAGGTTGAAACTTTCCTTCTAATTTGTTGTTTTATTATTTTGTTCGTGGCCATATAAAATTATGAGACTTTCTCATAGTTTATTTTGTGAATAGTAAGTAGGAAAACATTGTTAAAGGAAGGATGCTTTAACTAATATAAATATGTTATTGCTCTTAACAAACTTTGACAACTACATGGAAAAGGTTAGGTTTTATGTTAACAATGGAACCAAATGTTAAATAGTGTGTATGACTTGATATATATTGATATGAGAGGGTGTATGCTTTTGAAGGGATTTTGATTTTAAATATTGTGATCATTTGCAACAATGAGTTGTTGCTTATTCTAACATGCTATTTATTTTTATAGATGTCCACGAGACACAAATTTGATGCTCTTAGAAGAAGAAACATCCAAGAGGGTGAAAGAGGTGAATCAAAAGAGAGTTGAGGAAGTAATAAATTTAGTTGAAAGAAGAATAGAAGAAGGGAGTAATAAATTTTTGGAAGAACTTGTAGTTCAACTTGAGCAGGGGAAGGAATGAGTTCTTTTTAAATCAAGAAAGATGGAAGTGATTTGAATAGGGAATGGTTAAGTTCTAGGAACTTCATACATTATTTTGTTCAATTTTCATTTTTCTAATAGAACATTATCCCTAGCATACTTGTCAAACTATAGGAGTAAGCATGAAAAGAAATAGAATAATTAGATAGAAAGCTAGAGGAGAGTAAGGTCAAAAGTGAAAAGGCTCATAGGAGAGAAGCTTTTGAACAACAACGAAACAAGAAAGAGAATTATCGTGCACTACATGCTTTACAAGTCCAGTGAGAGGATGTCGCAAGGCATAAAAAAACAACAACAACAAGAAGAACATTCAAAACAAATGATGCTCTTAGGGAAGAACACTTCTTATCCAAAACTTTCTATATCTTTTTTTCATGATGATAGTTTTTTTAGAAATCTCTTCCAATGTCACAGAATATAGTATGCATTTTCAACTTAACAATTGATATCCAAATGATGAAAAGAAAATCTCCCTTGCAAAAAATAAAATATCATGACATAGTCACCTTTAATATAGTTGTGATTTCTAGCAAGCCATAGAAGAACCACATGCATAGGAAATCATATCCCCTATCCAGTGTGTTTTCACCTTCAATATTATTATGTTTTCTAGGAATTTGTAGAAGAACCACATGCATATTCATGTGTGGACTAGATCTTGTACTTTTATTTATATTGCATGGTGAACATGTGTTATTTCATTCTACTTTCAAGTTTACCTTAGGCATTTGGGGGAAGAATGAAATTAGGATTATTCATGCATTTTAGGCTTCATATTTGAGGTAGGGACTTTATCTGCGGTAAATACAGTTATGTAATTCTTCTTTAGAGTTCAAGGATAATGTTTAAAAATGAAGTAAGAAATAATGAAGGATATTTATGATTTTACTTAGTGTTGATAGATTATGGATGGCAAACTATGACGATAAGATTTTAGATATAGTCAGGTCAATTAGAAATACAATATTATTCCTTGATCAACATAATATTCATATTATTGATGTCCAACCAAGTGACATTCTTATGTGACATGTAGAAATATAGGTAGAAGAAATGAGAGAATAGAGGCAAAGCAATAAAAAAGTATTCCAAAGCATATAACAAACACATTTTGCAATAACACTAATTTGAAATTTATAACTTTATATAGGGAGGTAGATCATTCTCGTCATGATCCTACCATGAACCATTTAGTGTATCCTTAAACCCTCTTTTACACATAGAATTGCAAAATAAACACTTAGTTATCAATTATTGATGGAAGAAAACAAATGAACTAACACAAATATTATAGATGTTCATAAAATCATCTAACATGGATGAATTCTGGCACATTCAATTTTTACTCCATTCATTTGTACCACCAAAAGCAATTACTAGTTTAAAGTAATTCCATTATTTCCCCCTCTATGTGAGATAAGAGAAAACCATTTGACCATAATTATATTTTAGCGACCCCTTTGCTTTTATTTTCAACTCGCCTTACGAAAAAATAGCTCTATATGAAGATGAGTGTATATATGTATGTATATACACAACACTTTGGTGAGTTCTGACATTTCTTTGAAAAAAATTAATGATATTAACATAACAAACTAATATATTTAGATTTGAGATATTTTTGAAAGATCTATTTATTGTCACTATAATAGAAAGATATATATTTAGATTTGCAAGTAAGATATGTTTACATGATTTAAAAATAGGCCTTCTCATGTCAACAACTTTAATGTCTTATGACTCATCTAATGAAAAATGAAGGTTAATTTTGATTTTGAACTCATAAAGTTTAGGTTCAAAAATAACTCATGTATATTAGATATTCGTTTTCTCATTTTGACATTGGAGGTTGACATTCCATGTTTGCAAGTTTTAAATCATCTTAGTTTATATTATTATTTTTTATTTATTTTTGCTTATTTCACTGTGGTTTGAAGTATTTTCCAAATCACCATTCCTAAAAAGATTGAACCAAACAACTCAAAGGATAGAGTGAATCATAAAACCATGTTATAACACATGTTGAACCGAGTCAACTCTATACATGCATTCACCAAATCACCTCTAAGTTACTTGAAGAGACAATTGGGCATACCTATACATGTGTTGGCTAATTATGAACAATTATCCATATGTAAACATAAAGTTAAATAAGATGAAAAAACACTTTAATGGAATTAATTATGGAATAAATAGAGTTTTAGGGATATTTCAAAAGAAAGCACAAATTCTTCATGTGAAAATAACTAGAGTTTAAGATGAGATACTCCAACAGAGTCTAATAGTGATCAAGAATCTCTCCTTAAAAAAATGATGACCAAGAACTACAAGAAGAAATGTCTTAAAAGAAAACATTAAGGATGAGATGCCTAAGGGAAGGAGACGAAAACACCAAATATATTACTCAAACTACAACAAGGACTCAAACATGGGAAATTAAATCTATATTACTCTTTCATTACATCCAACTCGTGACATGAGAACCACCAATAGACATTGTGAACCAATTGAGCAATTATGCTCACACATCCCATCGATAGTGATAGAAAACCAAATGTGGCCATCCACCTTTTCCATTGAATCAACACTTCAAGCCTATGGTTTTGATAAACCATGATATTCACCCTTTTGATGGGGAATGGAATGTAATGCCATCTTCATTTGTTAATTACAAACATCATGTAATGATTACCAAGTGGTCTTATGTACATGCTTACAACATAACGTTAATGCACCAGATCCCATTAGAACTTTGTAGTCAAGCGCACTTGGGCTAGAGTAGTACTAGGATGGGTGACCTCCAAGGGAAGTCCTAGTGTTTTACATGCCTATGGCATTTTATAAACTTAGACTAATTTATCCCACATGCATCATGCAAATTGTTCTCCTCTCACTCTTTCATATATAATTGAGGTGATGGAGGCCCTTTAAGCATGCAATGGAGTGTGATGTAAAGCTTGTTATGAATGAAGCATAACCAACTTCTCTTTCTTTTCAGAGATAAGCTACCCCATTCTGCTAGTTTTTGTTCTACAATGCTTTTCTATCTTATTTATTAATAGAAGTTGGGTTTCATTGTATTTTTGTGTTCTCTGCTATATTTTTGTTTTTGTCTCGTTCCGTTCTCAACATAATTTGAATCATTGTGCCAAACTATTTCAAATAAATAACTTGCCAAGGACCTACAGTCTACCTGAATTTTTCTTTGCAAACTTGAGTTTCTCCCAAGTCTATTTTGGTGCCTAAGGTCGTGTGATACTACCTTACCTTGGCCACAATCACTTGGCTAGCTTGTGCCTGCTACAACCAGTCTATGCTTATTCATTTAAGTTATGCATATAACTTCACCTTAAGCTACAATTTGTCAAATGAAACTAATTCCTACTCAACCAAGTTCATTCAACATTATGCACATGTGCAACCATGGACTTTAAAACATCCCAACAATACTTATACTTATCCAACACAATAGATTGCATTGAACATAACATTAATCCTAGTAAAGAGACTACACCACACATGTATAGGTGATATCCAAGGCATATGCCTTAACTTTATTATGAAGAATGTTACATATATACAACAAGGGAGTTGCAAACTTTTGCCTACAACTCTATTACATATTTACAATGAGTCTAAGACAATATTGTTTTCTACCTATTTCTCAACAAACTTGCACAATCCAACTATGGTGTTCTTTATTAGAAAAATAGAGTATTCAGAGTATAAATAATAGAAAATGTCACATCCTGCGATAAAGGTTCATATGTCCTTTTTCATTCCTTCCCTAAAAAATGCATGTTTGATTCGTTCATATGTTTTATGAAACCTTGAATGACCAATTGTGGGAGAGGTATGTAGTTCAAATAACACACATGATTTAAATGCAGACTACTTGTTCAAATAAAGACACCCTTTATAGTGAAGATCCTCATTTTTCCAAGTGTATCCTTGATATGCGTGGGGTTCCATTTGAAGTTGTTGGACCATGCTAGCGATCTTGGGATCTGTTAACCATTCATTGTAGATGTCAGTCAACTAGTCCGCTACTATGAAGGAGAGTGAAAAGAGGGACCCTTCCTCTTCATACTTTTGAGAGGGAGCATATGCTACCACATTCTCTTGATACTTCTTATAAATTATCTCATAGTCATATACCGACATTTTTATGACCCATTTTTTTTGTTCAGGGGAAGAAATTATTTTCTCTAGTAAGTATTTCAAGCTGCAATGACTAGTTTTAATCTGTAAATGTTTACCTAGTAGGTATGGATGCTAGATATCCACATCATGAAATATATCAATCATATCCCTTCATAAGTTGATTTTCCCTATTAGAAAAATAGGATCGCAAAGCAATAAAATAAAACATATGCGAAAAATAAAAAACAGAAGATACACAATACAATAGAGACACATATATACGTGGTTCACCCAATATGGGCTACGTCTACTAGAGAAATTCCCAGTCCTTCCTTTCTTAGTATCTATCAAATGAAGGGATACAACCTATAACACACTTGATGTAACTTCCTCTTATTTTTCTCATGGTCTCCTCTCTCAGAATACAATATTCACCTTCATACCCAGCCGAAATACAATACCCTCAGACAAAAATGGGTTGTTTTCTTAGGATAAAACCCTAAAATAACTTCTATTATCAAACCTACAACCTTGTAATGAATGGCCCATATTGACTATGAAATTACAATATTTTACAAAAATTTCCCAAAAATTTCTCTTTGGGGGCGCTTCCCTTGGACCCCCTAGCAATAGATGTGGGGGGGAATCCCCCACACCCCCCCGTCGAGAAATGGGATCCAAACACAATTGAAACAAGACCTCTAATTCAGGAAGATAATCAAGCTCCACAACCAACAATCTCCCACTTGGAGATTGATCACATCAACTCCACTATTGTTGTACCTATTAACACATAAAGTTGTCATGGATCATGTATAGTTATTGTTAAAACCCGTGTCTACACCTTGGCCAAGTCTCTCTCTTTTCTGCATACCTTCCTATAAGTTTTTCCTCTTCTGGTTGATAAAGTCAGGCCGATCAACTATGTTTCATGCGTAGGGAAAATCCATGAGCAAAATACAACTTTCAAAGCAGTCCATTTCGAGCTTGAAATACAAGCAAACAAGCAGGTTCGATTTTCAATAGTGGAGATCCCATGTGCATTTCAGATTAGCAGCTCTTGGACAGTCAAAATTTAAAAGTCACGCAAGAATTAACAACTAGACAGAAGCCCCAGAGTCCCAAAGTCCCGAAGTAACGAGAGGCTGCCATGTCAACCAGGAGAAAGTGACTTCAGGAGATTTCCATACAAACATCCCGAAGTCCCGAAGTGACGAGAGACCACGTCAACCATAAGAAAGTTACTTCAGGAGATTTCCATCCAAATGTCTCAAAGTCCCGAAGTCCTGAAGTAAATATGAGCCATTGAAGGTTGAGGACACACATCGACAGATCTCACACTTCGGAAATTCAACACTTCATAGGATTGCGCAAGCAAGAAAAAGAAAGCTCCCGAAGCTTGAACTCCCAAAGTGAATCTTGGTCATCCAAAACAAGAGGACACGTGGAGGCAAATCTCTCACTTCGAAGATATGAAACTCTGAAGTATTGTAGGAGCTATGTACTGAAAAGACCCGAAGCCTGAACTCCCTAAGTAATTGTGGACCGTTGATCTCAAATCAACGAGGACTAGGGATCTTTGAAATAATTTAGTTATTCGACCATTCATAGAAATTGAGACCTTCAACGTCTAAGCGACCGAAGCCCGAAGTCCCGAAGTGACGAGAGGATTCCACGTCAACCAGAAGAAAGTACTTCGGGAGATATTCTTGCTCAGCATTCAAATCTCCAAGCACCAAAGCTGGGTTACCCAGATCACATATTGCAGTAGATTGACGACCACACTTCATTGCGAGGATGAAACATGCTCGAACGATAAATTTCTAGATCAGTCCCGCAATCGAAACCATGGTATAGCAGAAGAAGTACGTGGCAGTTGGTGGTGAGTTGTAGGGGTGGAAGTGGTGTGGACCCAAACCACACTTGGCAACTTCCACAATCATGTGTTTATATAGGGCCCAATCCAAGAGCAGTGCATGGCAACAAGCTAGGCATAAGGCCTCGTCCTGATCCCAAAGAGAAGCTAGTTAATGAAATAAGGACTAGTGGTTGAACAGTCGACTCCCCCCTTAAATGGAAGCATGGGGGGTTTGGTCGAGGAGACAGAAAACTATCAGCCCAAAGTACCACAGAGGGAAGTTTCTCTTGCACACCCATACTGACCAGGGTTTCCTTCTAACAGAAGGAATATGACAGACAAGAGAAGACACACAACACTAGAAATGAGGTTCCCAAGCAGCAAGACATGTCGATTGTTTTGATTATAAATACATCAGATGAATGATATGTCTAGGACGAGGGGGGTTCAACCCAAGACCGAAGGAAGTTTTGAGAAAGGTTTATGATTGTATATTTCAGTTTGTAAGCCGGAGGGGCATGTATCTGTAAATTGTATTGTTATTGAAGATTCATATGAGTTGTTTCATCAAAGTTGTCTTATATGTTCTTTGTTCTATTCTTCATCTTGTTTGAGCGCATTGCAGATTTTAAGGATTAAAATTTGCCTTTGATTGATAGATTCCTGATGTAGTAGAGGATCTACTGTAAGATTGCCTATTTATCATTGTTTATTGTTCAGACACATCTAAATTCTCTTTGCAGAGAGGATCTTTGCGTAGCGAACATTCGTCTTTATGTTATTCTCCTATTCTTCTCTTCATCATCATACAAATCTTTTTTCTGATAAGGAGCTTAAATCCCTTCATTGAGCAGACTGTTTATGACTCCATAGCCCAATGGTCCATCACTGATCTACAATGATATCTATTGTCTTTTCCTTTCTTTAAAGTCGTGTTGATCCACCTACTCAAACCATTTCAATACATCTACATTTTGATGGGTATTGGTCTTATCCTCTTGTAGTCCGAGGGTGACTCTCAGTGCTAACAGTACCTACTAGACTATGATCCACCTTGGACGTGGCAAGTTTCTCATCTTCACCTTCATGCTTGAAGGCTAACTGAAACTAAGCAAGAACTCAATTTCTCCCTAGTTACTACCTTTGTTAACATGTCTGCAGGATTATGGCTAGTATGTATCTTTTCCAACTTAAATTGTCCATCTTCCAAAATGGATCATATGAAATGGTACCTGAGTTGTATATGTTTTATCTTAGAATGGAAGGTTGAGTTATTTGCAAGATGAATGGCACTTTTGTTGCCACAATACAACCCATTATTCTCCTGTTGCTTTCCCAATTCCTACATAAACCTCTGTAACCAAATCATCTCTTTACTAGCCTTTATAATGACAACATACTCTGCTTCGGTTGTTGAAAGTACAACGATATTTTACAGTTTCAAAATCCAACTTACTATTGTTCCACCTACAATAAAAACATACCATGTGGTGCTCTTCCATCTATCTTTATCACCTACCATATATGAATCAACATATACTTGTAGAATAGTGTTTGAACCTCCAAAACATAATGCATGATTAGTAGTTCCTCTCAAATACCTGAGAATCCCCTTTACTGCCTCCCAATGTTCTTTACTTGGATTTTTCATATACCTACTCACAACTCCCATTGCAAGTGCAGTATCTGGTCTTATGCACCATCACATACATCAAGATGCCAACTATTAATGAATAAGGGACTCTGGATATGTATTCTATCTACTCTTGTATCTTGGGACACATTTCCTTGGTTAATTTGAAATGACTAGACAAAGATGTACTAATTGGTTTTGCATTATGCATTCTAAACCTCTCCAATGCCTTCTCTATGTACTCACCTTGAGACAATGTCAATTTGCAATTTTCCTCATCTCTTATTATTCTCATACCAAGGATTTTCTCTGCAGCACCCAAATCCTTCATTGCAAATGAATTTGCTAATTTCATTTTGAGCACATTTATATCTTGCATGTTAGACCATGCAACAAGTATGTCATTTACATACAATAGCAAGATAATATAGCTTCCATTTTCTAGCCTCTTAAAATAAACACAATGATCATAATGACATCTACCACAACCTTGTTCAGTCATAAACCTGTCAAATTTCAAATACCATTGCCTTGGAGCTTGCTTTAGGCCATACAAGCTCTTCTTCAACCTGTATACCAAATTCTCCTCCCCTTTGACCTCATACCACTATGGTTGTTGCATATAAATATCTTCCTCCAAATCCCCATGGATAAAAGTTGTTTTTACATCTAATTGTTCAAGATGCAAATCTTCTACTGCCATAAGACTTAAAATAGTCCTGATTGAAGTCATTTTAACAACAGGATAAAATATTTCATCAAAATCTATACCTTTTTTTTGTGCAAACCCCTTTACAACAAGTTTGGCCTTGTACCACTTTTTTCCTCCATCTTCTTCCTTCAACCTATAAACCCATTTATTCTACAATGCTCCTTTTATTGCAGGCAATTGAACCAAGTCCCAAGTCTGGTTATTTACAAAGGAGTCCATTTCCTCTTTCATTCCTTTCTCCCACTTCTTTTTAGTGTCTACCTGCATCACCTCTTCATAACTTTTTGGTTCACCAAAATCAATCAACAATAAATAATACAATGAAGGAGAGTATTGTTCAGGGGGTCTACTTAACCTATTAGATCTTCTAACAACACTTGCAAGATTTTAAGGTACATGTTGCTCCTGTTGTTGTACATTTTTATTTTCCGGTACTTTTGGAATTTCATTTTCTTTGATTTCATCAAGCACCGTGTATTTTTTGTTTTCCTTTTCTTTTTTCTTTCCTTGCAACTGATCTTTGTACATGACATTTTCATTGAATACCACATCTATACTCCTAATTATTTTTTGATTTTCATAATCCCATAAGCGATAACCAAATTCATTAACACAATATCCAATGAAGATACACTTCTTGGATTTTCCCTCAATCTTTGTTCTATTTTCTTTATCAATATGGACAAATACTTCACAACCGAAAGTCTTAAAAAATGAGTAGTTTGCCTTTTTACCTATCCAGGCCTCCTTTGGAATGCCACCATCCAAGGAGCTTGAAGGCCCTTTGTTTATTAAGTAAACAACATTATCTACAACATCTACCCAAAACTGTAAGGGCAACCCTGCATGCAATGTCATACTCCTTGCACGTTCCATGATTGTCATGTTCATCCTTTCTAACACACCATTTTCTTGTGGTGTTCCTAGAACTATCTTCTCTCTATGAATCCCATGGCATGAATAGTAATTATCAAAATCCTTGTTGCAATGTTCACCTCCATTATCTGATTTGAGACGCTTCAACATTTTTCTTGTCTCATTCTCAACCAAAGCTTTCCATTTCTTAAAAGTATCAAAAACATCATATTTTTGTTGAATGCAATAAACTCAAGTTTTCCTAGTTGCATCATCAATAAAAGTAACATAATAACAAGAGACACCAAGAGATGATACATGAGTTGGTCCCCATACATCTGTATGCACAAGCTCTAACTTTTCACTCTTCTTTTCCTTCCCAACTCTGAGAAATACGACTCTCTTCTATTTTCCATAAACACAATGCTCATAGAAATCCAAATCAACTTGTTTAAGATCTAGCAACAAATTTCTTTTGTGGAGTATATGCATTCCCTTCTCACTCATGTGTCCAAGCCTATGATTCCATAATGTTCTATCCACTATTGTAGAAGCTAAAGAGATAGAAGAGTCAACATTTCCAGTACATAAATACAATGTACCTACCTTCTCTCCTTTTGTTATTATCAGTGATCCTTTAGTGACCTTCCACACCTTTTCTATAAATGTAGATATACAACCTTCACTTCCTAACTGCCTTGTTGAAATTAGATTTGTTCTTGAATCTAGAACATGTCTCAACTCTTTCAGCAACCATTGGTTTCCATTCTTTTACTGTATTTGTACCTTACCCATTCCAACAATTTTACATGGTTCATCATCACCAAAATAAACCTATCCAAAATCACCTTGAAAATAATCTTGAAAATATTTCCTATGGGCTATGGCATGAAATGAATCCCCTGAATCTAATACCCAAGAATCAGTAATATTATCTAAAGAAAGTATTAAATCATCTTGTAACACATCACCTGTTACATTTGCTTCCTGAGTTTTCTCCTATTGTCCATCTCCTTATTTCTTTGGAGATTTGTAGTATTTCTTTAGATGTCCTTTCTTCCCACAATTATATCACTCTATCTTTCCTAATCTAGATTTGAATATTCCCTTCCTAGAATTCCCACAGTTCCCTCATCTCTTTCCTCTTTCCTTTTGTCTTCCTCTGTTCTCCACGATCAACGTATTACCTGATGTCTCACATGTGCTTTTCCACCGCATTTCCTCGCTAAAGATAACACCAATGACATCATCAAATTTCAGAGTGTTTGAACCAGAGACAGAGTTACTTGCATCCATAACAAGTCATTCCATATTTCTCGCAATGAGCACAAGATTAGAAGATCCCCAACATCATCATCAAAGTTCACTCCTACAAAAATTAGTTAATTAGTAATCGTATTAAATTCATTTAAATGATCAACAACATACCCACCTTCTGACATCTTCACTTCATTAGAAATACCTTGTTGGAGGCTGAGGGTTTTTCACATAGTTTAGCCAATGCCTTCATCATATCATCTCTTGTCTTTTCTTTTGAAATGTTGAAAGCCATTGACACTGCCAAGCACAACCATATCTTTCCTAGTGCCTTTTTGTCAATAACCTCCCATTCTTCGTCCTTCATAATCGTCGGTTGCTTTGATTTTCCACCCAATTGCAGGAAAAGATCCTTCTGATATAAATATTCTTTCATTTGCATCTTCCATAATTGGTAGTTTTGGCCATTAAATTTCTCGACCCTAAAATTTTCATCTTCCGCCATTGCTCCCACTCGAACTAGGAACCCTCTTTTCCTGTGAGTTACCTTTTGCTTTGATACCAATTGTTAGAAAAAGAAAATCCTAAATCAATAAAATAAAACATATGTGGAAATAAAAAACAAAAGATACACAATACAATAGAGACACAGATATATGTGGTTCAGCCAACATGGGCTACATCCACCAGATAAATTATCAATACGTATGTTATTATTATCCAACAAATGAAGGGATACAACCTACAACACACCCACTTTAACTTCCTCTTCTTTTTCTCACAGTCTCCTCTCTCATAATACAATATTCACCATCATACCCAGCTTTAATACAACATTGTCATAAAAAAATAGGTTTCCTTCTTGGGTGAAAACCCTAACATAACTTCTATCATCAGATTTGCGACCTTGTAATGAACGGTCTAGATTGACTACAAAATTACAATATTTTACAAGGCAATTTTCCCAAAAATTTCTCTTCGGGGGTGCTACCCTCAAATCCCCGGTAGGGGACCCCTGGCGACATATGTGGGGGGGCAAGCCCCCCCACACCTCCCCCATCAGGAAATGGGATCCAAACATGGCTAAAACAAAACCTCTGAATCATGAAGATAATCAAGCTTCACAACCAACATTCACAAGTGCCTCTCACAAAGTTGTTTGTTGGTAAAATATAACGATCATCCATCTTACATGAGTACTGCTATGATGCCTTTACCAAAAGAATCATATTCCAAGTCAAATTTTTAGTGAAGTTGGGTAGAGAAAATACTAGGGCTGCACACATAAAATTCTTCAAGTCCTAGAAGGTCTATTCTACTGTAATGTCCCCATTTTGGGACATTATAACATTACAACATTTCAGAGTGTTATGCCTACCTGAGTAGCCAGATAGGGGTGATAGAGAGTTCGGGAGATATTGAGGGGTTTATTTGGGCCTGACTTGCATTGTTCATCATCAAGATCCATTCCGCACAGCTTGGCTTTGGTTTTGTTGCATTCCAACGATTTCCGTAATTTTGAGTTATTATGGGTCATATCTTAATTAAATTCACTAAGAAGGTCATAATGGGCATATTACTTGGAGAAACCTCTTAGTGTGATAGCTCATCAGAATCGGGAAGAAGAGAACTACAGGATAAGATTGTGAGAAGTGACTTTCAGTGGCTGGAGAAGCCATAAGGATGGATAAATAACTTATTAGAGGTAAAATGGTTAATTAATTAATTAATTAAGTGATTTAATCAAGGAATAATAAAATAAACTAAAATTCACTTGGAGGGAAGAAGTCAATAATGAATTAGGGTTTCAGCAGTGATTTAGGGTTTTGGAAGTCAACAATGAATTAGGGTTTCAGCAGGGATTTAGGGTTTTGGAAAGCTATAAAGGAAGGGTCAGCGACCTAATTCATTATTATGCAGATTATGACTTGTCATTGAGGAGAAGAGGCGCATCTCAAGAGAGATAGTTCAGTGTATTCTAGGAGGAAGACACCAGTTGGCTGATTTTGGTGTTGAAAGACACACCCTAGTCACTGGGAAGATCATCCAGGTCTTCCATCATTCTTCATTGATTCCACAATGCTCCCATATTCCGGGTATTATCTTTTAGTTACTTATTTGTATTCCGGCTAAGATCCTTTTGTCTTTTGACCTAGCCGAGTGTTGTTATTTTATTCAGCCGTAGTTGCTTATTTGTATTTCGGCTAAGATCCTTTGTCTGTTGATCTAGTCGAGTATTGTCAGTTTATTCAACCGCATTCGACCATTTTGTAATCCACAAAGATATCATAATACAAAATTTACAGTCCTTTGTCACGTTTATTATTTGTATGATCATTTATATGTTGTAAACCTTTGATCCTACACACCCATTAGCAGCATTTCCTAGACTAGCCAAGTTAGGAACATTACAGTGGTATCAGAGCTGGTTTTCCTACTAGCCTAAGGGGAAAATCAGATAAGGATCTAGATACATCATTACCAGCGAGTGGATTGACAGGAGCACAGATGGAGCCTACACCCATTAGATGCAGGGAGCATTGCTACAGTTACAAAGTGCCTTGGAAGCCAAATCACAAATGTAGGGGTAAAGGGAAGGTGCACATTGTTGAGGTGCACTATGAC
>WSFP011438296.1:0-20865 GCA_009831015.1 Picea engelmannii
TTGGAAGATTGGTTGTTGTCATTGATGTCAATCCTAGTCATGGGTTTTGGACCGCAAGATTGATAAAGGTATTTGGACATGAAGGACAATGCACATGCATATACAACACCCATGAATGGATAGTATACATCATGTTGTTTCTGATGGTATGTGTCACGTCATGTGGATCCTCATGGTTGAGGAGAAATGAATTTTTGAATATGACAAAGTGAATTGAAGAAGGAAGTACATGTAGGCCCTAAAGATAATTAAAGAAAAGAATTACAAAATAAGAAAGTGTCAGGTCAGCCCTAATGTTAAAGTTAAGTGACATAAATGGTACAAATAAACATCATTATACATTCATTTTGATACAAGTTGAATTTCAGAGGAAATAAGAAGTAAAGAAGGCCAGATTTCAAGGGAGGATGAAGTCTTTTGGTGATGTGTTCTAAGGTATGTTATTTTCAGGTCATCTTACCATTTTTTCTATAACTTTTTTTCTAGAACGATTCAGATGGTGAAATTGCTATGGTATTGAGAAGACATATCAAGGTACCTCTGGTAAAAATTTCATCTCTTTATTCGATATAATTATGGAGATACACTCTGTGGAAGATAGGGTTTGTGACCAGTCCTGAAGCTAGTCAATAAACAGGTGTTCCGGGTAAAACAATCATAACTTCTTCATCGAGAATCCAAATGACGTGGGAAAATTTTCATTGGAAAGAGTATGGACTGTAGTTTCATTTGTGCAATTTTCATAATCGGATGTTAAATATTGAGCATGGGGCATTCTATACAAGTTCGGTCTCCTAAATAGACCATAATTGAATAAAGTCTACCATTCTTTCTATAACTTCTTTTTGGGGAGGATTCAAGGAGTGAAACTTGGAGGAGTTTTAGAGAATACATTGATTAATATTATATATAGGATTAGATTACTCTAAGAATTGAAGAATTGCAGAAATTGAAGAAGTCTCAGGAAACATTATCAGGTTCTATGTGATGATTGGTTGATGGTGATGATTTAATGTACATTTTTATTATCTCTCATATATTCTTGGGTGGAAGGAAGGGGAAAGGATGGAGAGTTCAAATCTCTCTTTATATTGGAGGATTGTATCTTCCTCTTATAGGTTTATCCCTCCCTTTACATTTGGAATCTATAGCTACCTTTGGAAGTCATTACTTCCCTTGAACAGTAACTATTGATTATTTCTCATATATTGTGCACGGTGTATTGTGGTGTATTGGTGTAACTCTTATACTATTGTTCATTTCTCATTGGATATATTTTAATGGTTTAAGTATAAGTTGAAAAAGGTTTTAAATTCTACTTGATACTGATTCACCCCCCTCTTAGTATCAACAAAGTGAACTTCCAAGTCTTCGCTACGGGTATAGGCCATGATGAAGAGGGAACATGAAAAGGGGTGGGTGGAACCACATAGAAAATGGGTTATGGGTGAAGTGTATCAAAATGATCAAGGCGATGAGTTGAATCCAATGGGGTAAGGCCCAAATAAGGGTGTTGGAAGGGGGTCGAGTCCACGAGAAAATAAATTGCTAAAAAATCAGAGGTATGACTGCGATAAGGGAGAAGAGAGAAATCTAATGGAATAGGTCTCAAATAATAGTGCCAACAGGATCGAGACTTTTTTTGTTTTCATTCCTATGGATTTATACTCCAATCTGAAGAATATTGTAGTGATGAAATGCCCAAATGATTATTAGAAAGAAATGTGTAGTAATTTTTCAACCCGAATGCAGGAGACATAGTTGCATGTCAATAGATCTTGTCTTCTCTGTTTTTGTTTCTATACCCAAGTTTAGGGTATTCAAGGATTCTACAGACAAGGTTTTTCCCCGTGCTAGAACTCTCTGATATACGTGCAGGGTCCAATAGTAGTACTTGACCCAATATCTCATTGAACCAACTAAGGAAGGTAGATCGTGCCCTTATCCGTACTACCCGACTACCCAGGTACTAGAGAGTATATTCTTGAGTGTTGTTCTCAGTAGCACTATAGCAGTCAGGCAGTCGATCAATTTATCTATGGAGGGCTTCAAAATATCTAGGTCGATCTGTATACATGTGTTGTCTAATGCTCTACCACTCGAAGGGGTACCAACATGGGTTACGAGGGTGGCCAACAGATGTGTGCTTAAGTACCACTTGCATTTCTTGCATGTATGAATCCCCAAATATGGTTTTATGTGCGTAACGACAGATCTTTGTAGCTTAAAGATGCCAGAATATGTCTCTACCCTAAAAAAAAATTTAACCCACAATTTTCTGCCAAGGAAGGTGCTCTGATACCACTTGTAATATTCCATATATAAAATAGTATGCATAATAGAAATAATTAGCTAGAAATGTCTTATGAACAACAATATAACCAGAAAAACACCACAATAATACCAAAATGATACCAGAATAACACCAGAAAGAGCACTTTGATTATTGAGAGAAATATTCACTTGCCTCTTCGAGGGGGAAACCTTCAACGGAGCAGATATCTATTACAATAATATCCAAGAAAAAAATTCTCATACCCTCAACTCCTACTTATACTAAATATGTCTATCAAAAGAACAATCTAGAGGAAGATCCTTCTAGAAGTGGAAGCTTCTATTAGGTCTTCTTACATTGGACTTATTCTTCCTTATTGCTAGGCCTTATTAATATTGACCTTTATTACATGGAAATGTATTATTGTACCTACATGAGAGGTTAGGTCCCTAACATTTTTCACAATGGGTTTATTTGTAATTTCTTCTCCTTCTGCTATGATTGAATTAACCACTTCATCTACCCTATGAAGGTATTTAACAATGGTCTCTTCTTCTTTCATTTTCAAAATTTCAAACTGAATTCTATAGGTCTATAGTTTAGCTTCCCTGACTTTTCTATCTCCTTCATATACAACCTCCAATTTGTCCTAGATTTCTTTGGCGGACTTACAATGCATAACCTTCACACATATAGAATTTTTCAACCCTCCTAGAATTTCATTAACTTCTCTTGAGTTGTCATTGCAGATTTTCTTTCCTGCAACATATTTGGGTGGAGTAGTTGGTGCAGTGTAAACATCTACAACAGATTGCCAGATATCAAAACCAAGAGCCGACATGAAGTTTTTCATTCTTATTTTCCATAGAGCATAGCCACCTCCATTGAAAAATTATGCTTTGTTGTTAGACATTCCCTCTTGCTGATCCATCTTCAGGATATACCTTCTAGTTGTTAGACTGTGATGAAGGAACTCCCTCCGATACCAATTGTTGGAATGCTGAGAGGGGGGGTGAGTGAATCAGTATTACCATTTTTCAACAATTAGAAGTTACTTTTATATTTTGTTAATTACCACAATAGATCAACAATGGACTTGTTTGTAAAATCAATTATATAAGTATAATTAATAGGAATTACAAGGATTTTCTGAATAATACTGAAGGACATCAATCCTTTTTAGAGAACCAACTCTAGGAGACACAAATCCCCTTATTCAAGGCACCAACCCTAGGAAGCACCAACTCCCTTGTTTCTTTAGGGCACCAACCCTAGGAAGCACCAAGTCCCTTCTTTCTTTATGGAACCAACCCTAGGAAGCACCAAATCCCTTCTTTCTTTAGGGAACCAACCCCAGGAAGCACCAACTCCCTTCTTTATTTACGGAACCAACCCTAGGAAGCACCATCTCCCTTTTCGTTAGGGCACCAAACCTAGGAAGCACCAACTCTGTTAAATAAAGGATATGAATCCTTCCATGCTCCTCCCTTCCACCCTCACTTCATAAGAATTATCAATTCTTCTTCTTGGACTCTGTTGTTGTTTTGATATTCTGATCTGGACTACAGAGACACTTTCTTCTCACCATTCTTTCTTGTTTATATACTCTTCCAACTAGTGTGAGCTATGAAGCAATGTGTCCCTTTGTTTGGACCATGGAACCTCTTCATTTTAAATTAACAATAATCTCTATTGTTATTCAAACATTATTGTGAAGGCTTTTAATTCATTGAGTGTTATTTTCATAAATCGATCACAGGTATGAATCAAATTTTTTTAACTCGATTCCATGTTTCTGCAAATATTACAGAAATTGAATCCTGTAGAGGTGCTTCCTTCAAACCATTTACATGTGACCATATGCAAGAAACCACAGGATTATTAATTTAGAGATGTACCCAACACCTCATGGCTTATGTGATTGTAACCCATTACCAGGGCTAGAACCTAGTCCTCCAGTACTTCGACCTTCGGGTGATTTCTCTCTCATCCAATCTTCCAGAGTTTGAACTTACTGAAGTGGTTACCTCTCACAAGGATTGATCCAATGGTTAGCATGATTCCCAGATCCAAATCAATGGTTTATCTTTGATCCTTACACTATCTTTCCACTGCTTAATCTAGCGGCTATGACTTAATCAAAAATTCATACGGACGACCATTATTTACTTCGGGACTTCCAAACTCTACAATATTTCAACCTTTCAGAGTACATTTCTCTGAAGTAGATTAGCCGGTTGATATTTGTTCTTTCGTAGATGGCCTATCCTATCTTGTCTATAGGTTTCAAACAAATCGACGACCATGAATTAATCTTCAGTTGACTAGATGATTCTCATTCACTTCGGGAATTCGACGCTTTGGGACTCTAGTCTTTATAGTCATTCAACTTTTCTGGAGTTTCTCCGAAGTTCTTATTAGCACTTTCTTCTTGATAACCTCCACAAGTCCAAGATCTAGGACCACAGGATTAACTATTGCAAGAATTTGATCTAACGTTCATGATTCATCCCAGAGGATCTTAGATCAATGGTTACCATTGACTTCAAACTTCGACACTTCGGGTAGTTGCTAGTTTCCCCCAAAGGACAAAATTCCAGAGTGACATAACTTGTTGGCGTCATTGTTGACTTGTCACTAGCTGAGTGGTTGCAATGTGTCACTTAGATTTGTGAATTACATGTACCTAAACTTCCAATTGGACCTAGAAACTTGTCACCATATGATTGCGCCATGTGTCCTTGCTGACGTTTTACTGACGTGGATTGCCTGATGTGTCACATGTCCTCCTCCTAGATCTAACAGTCATAGGTTCATATGAATCCTTAATCCAACGAATGTGATCAGTTCATTTTGGCCTTCAGGACTTTTTGTTAATCGTTCCCAATTCTTAGCTATCCCGAAGTGAGATTCCCCGACTAAACCTCGAGTAACTTGACTTCATCTAACGATCCATCATTGATGCGAAAATCTTAACATGATCCAACGATTGTTGGGATTTTGGCTATTCGAGATCTCGTGAATCCTTGATCTAATGATTGTGATATGTTCTAGATCAATGGTCTAGATTCATTTTGGCCTTCGGGACTTTGGGTTATTCGATCCCAATTCTCAATTCTCCCAAAGTGATATTCCTCAATTAAACCTCGAGTAACTTGACTTCATCTAACGATCCATCTTTGATGCAAAAAACTTAACACAATCCAACGGTTGTCTGTATTTCTACTATTCAGGATCTTGTGAATCATTTATCCAACAGATGTGATTAGTTCTATATCAATGGTCTAGATTCATTTAGACATTCAGGACTTTGGGTTATTCACTCCCAATTCCCAATTCTCCCGAAGTGAGATTCCCCGATTAAACCTTGAGTAACTTCCAGATATGATGGTCCTAGTTTGTCATGACATCTACATCAGTGGACATGATTCTCCCTCGATTATTTTGTAGTTTTACTATGGGGATTTCAATCTTGATCACGTTTCTGCAATGTGCTTTCCCTTCTGATATTTTTGGTAGATTCCTCTGCATGTTTTTTATAGAAACTTATCATCACTGCCATGCGCTATCCCTTCTGAGATTTTTGGCTTTGTACTTGGATTATAACCAATCAAGATCACTGATCTGTTGGGAATTCGATCCTAATGGTGGTTATGCATTCTGTTGATCTCGTGAAATCTAATACGCTACCTCTTCTGAGATTTAGGTATATTCCTCTTCATGTTTTTCATAACAACTCATCATCACATCATAATGACATCGACTGTTGACATCAATGACAACACATCAAAGACAATATGTCCAAAAATCAAGATCGGGAACGATAGAGTGTTGGAATTATAGGAAGAAAGGACATCTAAAGAAAGACTTTAGAGCTCCAAAGAAAAAAATAGATGGACAACATGAGAAAAACCAAGAAGAAAATGTAACAGGTGATATGTTACAAGATTCTTTGATTGTTTCTGTAGATAATATTTATGAGACTTGGGTATTATATTCAGGGGCTTCATTTCATGCCACACCCCATAGGAAACATTTTCTAGATTATGTTCAAGGTGATTTTGGATAGGTTCATTTGAATGATGATGCACCATGCAAAATTATTGGAATGGGTAAGGTACACATAAAGAAAAATAATGGAAACCAATGGTTGTTGAAATAGGTAAGACGTGTTCCAGATCTAAGGAAAAATCTAATTTCAACTGGGAAGTTGGCAAGTAAAGGATGTATATCTATATTTACAAATAAGGAGTGGAAGGTCACCAAAGGATCATTGGTGATAACAAAAGGAGAGAAGGTAGGTACATTATATTTATGTACTAGTAATACTGACTCTTCTATCTCTTTATCTTCTACGAGAGTGGATAAAACACTGTGGAATCATAGGCTTGGACACATGAGTGAGAAGGGGATGCAAATACTTCACAAGAGAAATTTTTTGCCAGAGATTAAACAAATTGATTTTGATTTTTGTGAGCATTGTGTTTATGGAAAATAGAAGAGAGTAAAATTTCTTCGAGTTGGAAAAAAAAGAAGAGTGAAAGGTTAGATATTGTGCATAGAGATGTATGGGTGTTGGGGCTTAGAAATGTCATATTTTCATCCACCTTTCCCTTCATCATTCTTCATATTTCATCACCCCATTAACCTTTCATGATATCATTTTCATAATTATATTTGGGTTTCACCTTATTATTTTCCACTTTATTCATTTTAGTATTAAAAGGGAATTTGTGATTAAATATTAGAAAATCGACATGGTTTCATATATATCTCAAAAATGTGTGATCTTTGTAATGTGTAGGAATATGTGAAGGATTAATTCAAAAAGAATTCTTGAATACTTCCTCCACCATTTCAATATTTGAGGAGATAATTCAAGCCTATTCCAAGGAGAAGATCATGGAGAATGGATAACACATATTATCCAATACATATGAGAGATATGTGTGAGGATTTGAAGGGATTATATTTTGTAATAATGGGAAATTAGTTGAGAGAAAAGTGGATCTATAATTATGAGATGGATATCTTATCCTCGAGGCTCTCATGTATAAAAGAGAGTGCTCTCTCTTCATGAGGAGTAGTCATTTAGTGGTAGTCATTAGGATTTGAAAAAAAAAGGGATTCTTAGTTTGATTCATGCTTTCATATTGTTTCATGATTTGCCATTTGATTCTTGTAATGTAATTTGATATTTCTTTGTTGTTAGTGTGAGCTCACACGTTTCATCTTGTCGCTCTTCACATGATGTTTATCCTTTGACACAATTTTCCATTCCTAGATTAATTTCATTTACGCAATTTCATTTCAGTTGTGTGTTGTAGCAATTTAATTCCAATTCGTGAACTTCTTGCATTAGATTAATGACTCAATTTCAGTTGTAGCTTAAACATTAGATTAGGTTAAATTAGCTTCAGTCCTGCATATACTTTGCGTGTTCTTCATAAGTCTATGAACCTCAGATTGACAAATTAGATGGTTGGGCAAGTACTACAATGTAATTAATACAACATTAGTTCGGTCCAATGTAAGGACTGTCATTCCCTTTTTATGATTGTTGTTCCCTTTGCAGGCAGTGTCGTTCATTTGAACGGGACAACTATCATTCCTCTTGTTACGATTGTTGTTCCCTTTGCAGGTGTTGCATCTATGGAGGATGATGTATTGAAAATAGAAGGTAAGAACCTATGTAGGAAACAAGTAAAATGCATGTGCCAACGCCTACCTTCGAATGATGCATAGAGGTTGTTTTAAGGACATCTTTAGATCCCAACATTTTGGCGCCATTGTCAGGGAAGCACGATGGATTGAGGTATCAATTTCTTTTTTTTCATTTCAATTCATGCAAGTTTAATCTATATGTGTTGGTAAGGGTTCATAGAAGCTACTTGAGTGGAGACTCCTAATGTTCTCCCTACCAACTATGTAAGTGTGAATTTCAATTTTTGCAAAGAGTGCTTCAATTCATGCAAATTTAAATTTATGCAAGAGTGTTTAATTTTTGCAAGTGTGATCTACATGTGTTGGTATGAGGGTCATAGAAGCTACTTAAGTGGAGACTCCTCATGTCCCTGCCAACTACCAGGAGTGTTTTATTTCCGCAACTGTGAAGAGTAATTGTTTTATGTTTCAGCAAGAGTGTTTTTATTTAGGTTTTTCATTTTTATTTGGGTGCTATAAGAATCCTTTTTAAACATGGTTTAACAATGAATGTCAACTTGGAACTACTCACTCATATCCTGGCAGATGTTAGGATTTCCTCTTCCCTGGACGAGGAGATCTTGACAAGGATCAAAGATTCAAATACTCCTCTAGAAACAATTGAAGATCCAACATCTGAAGACTCTTATGCATTCGATGACGAACAATTGATCAAACAGGAGATCGAGGAAGATGAATATGAGTTACAACATGATCTGAACGAGGAACATCGCGCCTATGAAAGCCTTATCGAGCAATGGTTCCAAGTAAGTACTCGATTAGATAAATTTCGTTTTTGTTTTTATTGAGTTAAATCACAGTCACAACAATTCAATTTGTTCATTTTTGTATACTTCTATTTTTCATGTGTAAAAATGAAAATGAACATAGTTTTACTATTGTTACGTGAATGGCTCCATTGGAAGTTTAATTACACGTAACTAATTTTTAATTCTAATTAACATAGAGTAGATAGTATTTTATTTTCAAGTTTTTTATTTTTTAGAATAAGTATTCTCTCAAATAAGTATGCCTTCTTCCTGTTCCTTATTGCAATCTGGAAGATCAGAAAGTAGAGATCAAAGGAATGGCTATGAGATGTTTTGAGGAATGTTTTGGTATTGTTGAAGATTTGAACAAAATGTTTAAATCAATTTTTGTCTTCAATTTTCAAAATTAATTTGTCTCCATTTGCTAAAGAATTTGATTCAATTTGATTTGTCTCAAATGCTAATAAAATTTCTAGTTTTATTTTAAAAATAAAATATACAAAAAAAATAAAATAAATAAAAAATAAAAAACAAAAACAAAATGCAGAAATTGAATTGAAAATATCTCACAAACTGGGATTTGGATTCTTATGATTTTTGGACAGGAAGAGCATTATGTTATGATAAAACAACCTAGTAAATTTCAGGCCAACTTAGTACACGTTTTTCGAGAAAATCAATATAGTCACCTTCAACCATTTTTCATTTTTCTCAAAAACCATGATGTGAGTATTGCTGATTTTCAGCATGTAGAAGCATTCAAACCATAGGAACCTACCTACAAAATTTAATCTCAACATACTTTTCCATTTTGTGAGAAAATCGTATTTGATGTTTGTTGTTACACCCTGCAAATACATCCCTGTAGTAGCCTACAACAAAAACAATAATAAAAAAAATTTTTTTGAATGCAATATCACAATAATATAACTTGGTGTAATGATTAGGAGATCCGGTCAAACCCCATCCACACCGCTCTTTATTCCATATTTTCAACAATTTAATGCACCTTCTACGCACAATCTGGCAGTCTTTTGAACACGGGAAACTTCACCAAGATTTGGCAATGATTTGTTAGTTATGCATTTTGTTGAAACTTGGCTATTTTTGGAGTCACCCATCGTTTTAGCATCCTTTAGAATGAAAATTATACACCTATAATGTTGATTGCATGCGAGAAGGACGGTTTTAATTTTGGGTGCTTTGTTTTCCATTTTTTCGTTAGTATCATTTCTATTTTTTTCATTTTCCTTTGATATGTAAAACAAAAATAAAATAAAAACTATGAAACCATAAAAAAATATTTCATTTGTTTTATTAACAAAAACAATAAAAATAAATAAATAAATAAAACCATACAAAGAAAAAAATATTATGAAAATGAAAAATGTATGGATAAAGAAGTTCTTGATATTTGTTTTAGTTCTGGTTTTACTTCGTGTTGTATGTGGTCGAATAGGTAGTGGTATCTACTCAAATCGTGATGATAAAATTGTTTCCATAAACTCTTTAAGTGCAAGCGTCCACAAAGAGCACATTTGGATCCCTGTACAATTGCATACAAGCGATACTACCAATAATGCTTTTTTAAAACAAATCAAACATTCTAAAAATAAAATTTTGCAAATGGATTTTCACATTTCCTGAAAACATCATTAGAACCATGATTTTATTTTTTTTTTGCTAAAATTATTGTGAAGTCACTTCACCAGGCATTCATGAAGAGGATTGTCTAAAATGCGCTATCACCAACTGGTAAAAATGCATTTCATTTTTTCATTTGGTTGATAGCATTAATATAAATTTCTGCACTTTATGTTTTCGATATTCTCACACGATTTGCTGAAGATTAGTGCTAACATTTTACAGTTTCAGGGAAGATCGAATTTCTTGCAGAAGTGACTTTCAAGAATCATAGAAAATTTTCCTAAAAAAAAAGCATGCTTTGTTGATTGCTTGAAGGAGTTGTTACTCATCATAAACATCATGACGTTTGTTGTTTCACATAAACCCGTTTGCGTCATGATTTTTTACCCCCATTTTTCCTTCAAATGCACATTAGTCATCCATGTATTAAAGTCCACTTTCCATCGCCTTATCAATCACGACTTCACACATGTCCATTCTTTTCTGAGCCACATACATTTTTTCCTTCTTTTTCCATTTTCATTTTTCCTTCTGAATAAAACCAGTCACCTTCATTTCCATGATTACATTGCATTTCCATACACATTGTTGCTACTGAGATATTTCCTATAGTCCTACTAATATTTTTGTGAAAACGCATGTTGAATGATGTGGGATTCCTTAAGGCCCACCTTTCAACAAGTCTTGCCCCATCGACCTCGACACCTTATCTGGGATATAGACTAGAGTCCATTTTTAGTACATGGAGGCTTGCATGCCTTAATGGAAAGTTCTCTCGGTGAAAATCATGGGAATACATCAATGTCCTTTGATCGTTAGATCTTGCAAGTGACTTGAAATCAAATCATCCATTCACACTTCACAAGATGTACTCAGGTACCTTGGCACTCATTGACATCAATGGTGAGTTTTCCTTGCATTGGTTAATGACATTCATTAATGGTCAATAATCCAATGACTTCTCTTCATGATCGACATCGACACATTCATTCGCATGACTAGAACGGTACCATTGGGTTTAGTAGTGGGTGAAGACTATGCACTTTTTCATGACTCCATCAATCGTTGCAGAAGTATTTTTCAACTATATGAGAGTACCATAGTTCCACTTTCATACTTCTCTTTTCCATGATCCATCTACAATAGTTCAAATTCCTCCTCTTCACATTCTTTGTTCCAACAGTTCCAATAGTTGCAGCTACAACATTCGCAGTTACATGTTCATGATCCTATAGTAGTGACATCTTCCATGCTCTAGCAACTGCATCAGCCATATTCCTATTACATAGTTCATTAATGTTTTGGGTAAGTGGAGGTATGTTATTTTCTAAACTTTAATCATGTAATTCCTCAACTACTAGCAATGAATAATTTGGAAAATTCCCTCACCAAGCTCCCTTTCCTTTTCACTTCTATGACCCATGCCAAGTTGCATGTGGACATGCAACCAAATCAGTTGGGGGGTAGGGGAATTTATTAACTATCTTCACTCCATTTTTTGTCTCATTTACCATTCACCAACATTTCTTTTCCAACGATACTCTGTTGCAATTTTCTTAATAATAATTGACATACATATTGGCATGATTCACAAATATGAAAAATGGCTTTCTTATACTCAATGATGTTTCCTTATGCACATTGATAGTTTATCTTTTCCAGTAAGTATATGGGTAAAATATTATCATAACAACAAGAGAACAAATAACGAAATGAATGTTGTTTACACAAGAACCAACATTCTTTATATTCATGGTTGTCACACAAGAACCAACCATAAGAAAATGCCAGTTGTTACTCATGTAAATCCCATCCTGGAAATATTCATTATCATCACTCAAAGCCGAAATTCATATGCCAAAATTTCTTGAGAAGATTCATGCATAGTTGCATGCGAACATGCAACAAGTTCAATTGGGGGGTATGTTGGGGCTCATAAATGTCATATTTTCATCCACCTTTCCCTTCATAATTATTCACATTTCATCACCCCATTAACCTTTCATCATATCATATTTATAAATATATTTGGGTTTCACCTTATTATTTTCCACTTTATTCATTTTAGTATTAAAAGGGAATTTGTGATTAAATATTAGAAAATCGACATTTTTCATATATATCTCAAAAAAGTGTGAGTTTTGTAATGTGTAGGAATATGTGAAGGATTAATTCAAAAAGACTTCTCGAATACTTCCTCCACCATTTCAAGATTTGAGGAGATAATTCAAGCCTATTCCAAGAAGAATATCATGGATAATGGATAACATATCTTATCCAAGATATATAAGAGATATATCTAAGGATTTGAAGGGATTATATTTTGTAATAATGGGAAATTAGTTGAGAGAAAAGGGGATCTGTAATTATGACATGGTTATCTTATCATCAAGGCTCTCTCCTATAAAAGAAAGTGCTCTCTCTTCATGGGGAGTAGTCTTTTAGTGGTAGTCATTAGGATTTGAAATAAAAAAGGCATTCTTAGTTTGATTCATGCTTTCATTATTGTTTCATGATTTTCCATTTGATTCTTGTAATGTAATTTGAGATTTCTTTACTGTTAGTGTGAGCTCACATGTGTTGTATTGTCTCTCTTCAAATGTTGTTTATCCTTTGATGCAATTTTCCATTCCTAGATTAATTTCATTTACACAATTTCATTTCAGTCTCGTGTTGTAACAATTCAATTCCAAGTCATGTGTTTCAACTTCCTACATTAGATTAATGATTCAATTTCAGTTGTATCTTAAACATTATATTAGGTTAAATTAGTTTTAGTCCTTCATATACTTTTCGTGTTCTTCGTAAGTATATGAACCTCATATTGAGAAATTATATGGTTGGGCAAGTACTGCAATGCAATTAATACAAAATTAGTTTGGTCCAGCGTAATGATTGTAGTTCCCTTGTTATGATTGTTGTTCCCTTTGCAGGCAGTGTTGTTCATTTGAATGGGACAACTTTCATTCCTCTTGTTATGATTGTTGTTCCCTTTGTAGGTGTTGCATCTCTAGAGGATGAGGTATTGAAAAAGGAAGGTAAGAACCTACGTAGGAAACAAGTAAAATGCTTGTGTCAACACCTACCTTTGGTTGATGCATAGAGGTTGTTTTTAGTAAAGATTTAGAACCCAACAATGGGGACCATATCGTGTATCATATCTTGGTGGCTCTCATTATTATGTTACTTTTATTGATGATGCAACTAGAAAAACTTGGTTTTATTTCATTCGACAAATATATGATGTTTTTGATACTTTTAAGAAATGGAAAGCTTTGGTTGAGAATGAGATAGGAAAAAGGTTTAAGTGTTAGGGACCTAACCTAACTAACCCCTCAAGTGGGTAGAATAATATATTTCCATGTAATAAAGGTCAATATTAATAAGGCCTAGAAATAAGGAGGAATAAGTCAAATGTAAGAAGACCTAATAGAAGCTTCTGCTTCTAGAAGGATCTTCCTCTAGATTGTTCTTTTGGATAGATATATTTAGTATAAATCAGAGTAGAGGGTATGAGAAGCCTTGTCTTGGATACTATTTTAATAGAGCTCTGCTATGATGGAGGTTTCCACCTTGAAGAGGCAAGTGAACATTTGTATCATTAATCAAGGTTATCTTTCTGGTATTATTCTGGTTATATTATTGTTTTTCTTCCATTTCTAACTAAAATATTTATGTTCTGCATACTATTTTATATCTGGAATACTACAAGTGGTATCAGAGCACTTTCCTCGACAGAAAATTGTGGGATAATTTGTGTAGGGTAGATATGTATTCCGACATCTTAAAGCTACAAATATCTATTGTTACATGCATAAACCCACGATCTAGGAGTAATACATGCAGGAAATACAAGAGGTACTCAAGCGCACATCTGTTGGCCACCCTTGTAACCCTTGTTGGTACCCCTTCGAGTGGTAGAGTATCAGACAACACCTATATACGAATAGACCTATATCTCTTGAATCCCTCTGTATATAAACCGATTGGTCGCCTGACTACTATAGTGCCATCGAGAAAAACACTCGAGAAGATATTATCTAGTACCTGGGTAGTCGAGTAGTATGACTAAGAGAACAATCTATCCTCCTTAGTTGGTGCCCTGAGATATTGGGTTGATTACTACTGTTGGACCCTGCATGTATATCCGAGAGCTATAGCACAGGGTAAACCCTTGTTTGTAGAAACCTTGAATACCCTACCCCTTGGGAAAAAATAAAAATAGAATTGACAAGATCTATTGCCACACAACTGTGCCTTCTGCATTTTGGTTGCGAAATTACTACACATTTCTTCCTATTAATCATTTGGGAATTTCGTCACTACAGTATTATTCAGGTCGGAGTATAACTCTGCATGAGTAAAAAAAAAAATTAGTGGTCCTGCCAGCACACTTATTTGGGACATGTCCCATTGGATTCCCATTTTCTCCCTGATCATAGTAATACCTTTCATTTTTAATCCTTTTTTTTTTTTCAGTGGACCTGACCCCTTCTCAACTTCCCTATTTTTTCTCCTATTCCATTATATTTCCCTTCTCTCCATGATTGTCGTGGTACCTATCACTTATAATTCCATTTTTTGTGGTCCCACCTGCCCATTTTTCCTTACCCTCACTTCACCTCTCTAAATGGACACCAATCACAACCAAGACCTGCAAGCTTCCATCAATCAAGCTGAGGAATCCATCCAACATATGACATATGAGATTGGCTCTACCAATTCCCTACCAATTCCCACCTTCTAAAATTTGAGACCCAAGTCCAGCACAAATTTGACACCATGGAAGCCAAATTCATGAACCAATTTAACACTCTCTAGTCCATTGTCAACCAATTGTTGAACCACCCCTTGGTTCCTTCCTCCTCATACCAATCATATGCTACTAATTCCTCTCATTCTCTGCATTTTCAATCCAACTTCTTTCATCATAACCATCGTCTTCCCCGCGTTGAGGTCAATAAATTTGATGGCTTTGATCCTATGGGTTGGGTCACTCAAATGGAGCATTATTTTTCTTTTCATGGTATTACTGATGAGTTGGCCAAACTTTGTTATGATGTCCTCTGTCTAGATCCTAAACTATGGAAATGGTGGCAATGGCGTAAAAATCCACATCGAGGGTATATTTCTTGGACCCATTTTGTTGCAGATCTCTATGACCACTTTAACAATGATACCCACTATCTCGGTCGTTTGACCAAGTTGAAACAGTCAGGCACAGTGGAATAATTTATAATTGCTTTTGATAATTTGGCCTTTCGAACCAAGGGCATGTCAAATGTTTTCTGTCATGAATTATTTATCAGTGGCCTAAAGGATGATATTCGATCCCAGGTTCTCATGGCCCACCCTCAGACTTGGTTGGAAGCTACTAAACATGATAAAGATGCCCAACAAGTTTTTTTTTCCTAGACAAAAAAACACTCTTTTGTTCCTTGTTGTCGACCCAGTAATCCTAACCCCCCTGTCACTCCCCTCAAGGTCCAGAAATTAATTGGGGCTGAAATGGTTGAACACCAACTAAAGGGTCTTTGTTATAATTATGATGAAAAATATTTTCTGGGGCACAAGTGTAAGGAACAATTTTTTTTTATGGCCATTTCCGAATATGTTCCTGAAGAAGATGTGGAAATTCCACTTGTTGAAGATCCCTCCCTTCTTGATGCTACCCAGGAGCCCGCTGATCCACCTAAAGTTGAACCACTCATTTCCTTGCATTCCCTGATTGGTTTCTCTGCTCCATAAACCCTCAAGCTCATTGGATATATTAAACATAAGAAGGTCATCATCCTTGTTGACAGTTCTAGCACCCACAATTTTATTCATCATCACATTTCCCATTAAACCAATTTCTATATTTGTGTTGTCAATAATTTTCAAATCATGATAGCCAATGGTGAGTCCATGAAATGTGGTGGGCGTTGTGAAAATGTACATCTTCAAATTGGACATTACCACCTCAAATCTCATATGTTTTCCATTGAAATGGGTGGTTGTGACATTGTGCTAGGTGTTTAATGGTTACACACTTTGGGTCCCATTCTTATGGATTTAAAGGAATTAACTGTGAAATTCCAACATGAGGGAAAAAGGTATCAATTCCAAGGTCTCACAACTGGTTCTCCTGAGACCATCAGTTCCCATCACATGGAAAATCTCCTCAAGAAAGGCCACTCCGGTATTATTTCTCAACTCCATTCTATTCAAGTGGTTGAGACACCCTCTATGCATCTTGACCTCCAATCCATTGTCTCCACACACCAAGCTATTTTTTCTACTCCTCAAGGACTTCCTCCTTATTGTGGTGTTCATGATCATTCCATACCCCTTGTTCCTAGCAGTCTTCCTCCCAACATTCACCCTTATCGCCATCCATTTTCCAAAAAGAATGAAGTTGATAAAATAGTTCAGGAATTTCTCCAAGTAGGTGTTATCCTCCCCAATACCATCCCTTATTATTCTCCTGTGGTCATGGTACTTAATAAAGAAGTTACTTGGTGCATGTGTCCTTACTTTCTTGCCATCAATAAACTCACCATCAAGGAAAAGTTTCTCATTCATGTCATTGTTGATCTCCTGGATGAGTTGAGTGGTGCTCAGTAGTTCACTAAACTTGATCATATACGTATGAAAGATGCTGACATCCCCAAGACTACCTTTCAAACTCATGAGGGTCACTATGATTTCTCGGTCATGCCCTTTGTCTTGTGTAATTCCACCTCCACCTTCCAAATACTTATGAATCATGTCTTCCATCCTTTTCTCCCTCATTTTGTCTTAGTTTTCTTTGATGATATTCTCATCTATAGTAAAACTTGGAAATCCAATCTTGCCCATATGGATCAAGTTCTCCATCTACTCTCTCAGAATGAACTTTTCCTCAAACACTCTAAATGTGCCTTTGGTGCCTCGGAAGTCGAGTACTTGGGTCATATTGTTGGCAAGGCTGGTGTGTGGGTGGATCCTAAGAAGATTGAAGCAATCCAGGATTGGCCTCGCCCCAATACTATCAAAATCTTGTGTGGTTTTCTAGGTTTAACAGGCTATTATTGCAATTTTGTTCATAATTATGGAAATATTGCGACGCCTCTCACTTCTCTCCTTAAAAATAATTATTTCACTTGGATTCCTACAGATGATCAGGCCTTTCAAGCATTGAATATGGCTATGTGCACTACTCCAGTCTTGGTCATTCATTATTTCACAAAGACATTTTTCCTAGAATGTGATGCCTCCGGGAGAGGAATTGGAGTAGTTCTTATGAAAGAGGGAAAACCTTTAGCCTTTACCAGCAAACAATTGTCAAAATTCCATTTGGGCCAATCAATCTATGAAAAGGAAATGTTGGCTATTCTACATGCAATGGATCTCTAGCGCCCTTATCTCTTCGAGCAATGCTTCCAAATTAAGACAAATGATCAAAGCCTCAAGTATTTTCTAGAGCAATGACCTTCCTCTCCAGAGAAACAAAAATGGGTAACTAAGCTCTTTGGATATGATTATGAGATCATTTACAAGAAAGGAAAAGAAAATTTGGTTGTTGACGCTCTTTCTCAAAAATATGAAGATGAAGGGTCCCTTTTCTCCCTATCCTTCATTGTACCAGATTGGCTATAGGTTCGCCAATAATGGCTACAAGATCCTAAAATTTTGCATCTGATCCAACAATTGCAAGACAATTCTCCAGTTTCCCTAGGGTACTCTTGGAAAAATTATGATCTTCGCTACAAATTTCATTTGTATTTAATTAAAAAGTCACAACTTAAATCCATAGTTCTTTCTGAGCTTCATGCTACACCCACAGCTGGAAACTTAGGGTTTACCAAAACCTATGACAATGTCAAACGTTCTCTTTTATGGGATGGTATGAAAAATAGCGTTCACACTTTTGTGGAAGAATATGATGTTTGTCAACGTAATAAGGGTGAAACAATAAAATCCCCTGGGACACTCCAATCTCTTTCGATTCCACCCTCTATTTGGAGGGACATATCTATGGATTTTATTGTGGGACTACCTAAATCAGGAAATAAGTCAGTCATCATGGTGGTAGTTGATCATCTTTCCAAGTATGCTCATTTTTGTGCTCTTCAACATCCATTTACTGCATCCACTGTGGGTCAACTTTTCATGGATCATGTCTTCAAGATTCATGGCATGCCTCATTCTATTGTTTCTGATCAAGATCCCATCTTCACCAACAATTTTTGGCAAGAATTGTTCAGGCTAAAAGGCACCCGATTGCATCTAAGAACCACCTATCATCCCCAGAATGATGGTCAAAATGAATTTGTCAAAAAGTGTTTGGAGACTTATTTGATGTGTTTTTCCTCTGAAAGGAAAAATCAATGGGAGCAATGGTTACCATTAGCTAAATGGGACAAAACCCACCTTCCATTATCTCCTACATGCCAGGTGTCTTGAAGTTTCAGGTGGTTGACCAAACGATTACAGTTCGAGAAGCTATTCTCCATACCCTCAAAGAGAATTTGATCATGGCTCAGAATCACATGAAGCAAGAAGTCGATCAAGATCTCTCAGAATGTCATTTTGTTGAAGGAGACCATGTATTTCTTTGACTGAAACCTTATAAACAAACTTCACTCAAGGCCAAACATTATCAGAAAATGGAGCCCAATTTCTATGGTCCTTATACAGTTCTCAAGCATGTGGGATAGGTGGCATTGAGTTAGATTTTCCTAGTTCTTCTAAGATCCATCCCATTTTTCATGTCTCCTTCTTAAAGAAGGTGATCGGAACTAAGTTCCAAACTCAAACCAACCTTTCCCAGTTGGATGAAGAAGGATCCATTTGGTTTCAACCACAAGTAGTTTTGGACTAGCGTGAGAGTCGTCTTCGTCGACACACCATCAAGGAAGTGTTAGTCCAGTGGAAAGATACAACTCCAACAGATGCCACCTGGGAGCCAACTAACATTCTGCAGTAATTTCCTCATCTCAAGCCTTGAGGACAAGGTTGATTTTAAGGGGGAGGGCATGTTAGAGAACTAACCTACCTAACCCCTCAAGTGGGTAGAATAATATATTTCCATGTAATAAAGATAAATATTAATAAGGCCTAGCAATAAGGACGAATACGTCAAATGTAAGAGGACCTAATAGAAGCTTCCACTTCTAGAAGGATATTCCTTCAGATTGTTCTTTTGGATAGATATATTTAGTATAAATAAGAGTAGAGAGTCTGAAAAGTCTTGTATTGGATATTATTGTAATATATCTATGCTCTACTAGAGGTTTCCCCCTCAAAGAGGCAAGTGAACATTTCTATCATTAATCAAGGTGTTATTTCCGGCATTATTTTGGTATTGTTCTAGTTATATCATTGTTGTTCTTCCATTTCTAGCTAAAATATTTATGTTCTTCATATTATTTTATATATGGAATACTACATGAAGTGTCTCAGATTAGACAATGGAGGTGAATATTGCAACAATGAGTTTGATTATTACTATTCATACCATGTGATTTGTAGAGAGAAAATAGTTCCATGAAGACCACAAGAAAATGGTGTGTTAGAAAGCATGAATAAGACAATCATGGAGCGTGACAGGAGTATGAGATTACATTCTTGGTTGCCCTTACAATTTTGGGCAGATGTTGTAAATACTGTTGTTTACTTAATAAATAGAGGACCTTCAAGCTCTTTTAATGGTGGAATTCCAGAGGAGGCATGGAGAGGTAAAAAGTTAAACTATTCTCTTTTGAAGACTTTTGATTGTGAAGAATTTGTCCACATTGATCAAGAAAATAGAAAAAAGCTTGAGGAAAAATCTAAGAAGTGTACCTTTATTGGATACGGTGTTAAATATTTTGTTTATAGCTTATGGGATTATGAAAATAACAAAATAATTAGAAGTAGAGATGTCATATTCAATGAGAAGGTCATGTACAAAGATCAGTTGCAGGGAAAGAAGTAGGAAAAAGAATAACCAACATACACAGTGCTTGATGAGATCACTGAAAAAGAAATTCCAAAGGTATAAGAACATCAAAATGTACAACAATAGGAGCAATATGTACCTCAAACTACTGCAAGTGTTGTTATAATATCTACTAGGTTAATTAGACCCCCTGAACGATACTCTTCTTCATTGTATTATTTATTCTTGATTGATTATGGTTAACCAGAAAGTTATGAAGAGGCAATGTAGGTAGACACTAAAAGGAAGTGGGAGGAATAAATGAAATAGGAAATGGATTCCTTATTAAATAACCATAATTGGGACTTGGTTTAGTTGCCTGCAGAAAAAAGAGCATTGAAAATTAAATGGGTTTACAGGTTGAAGGAAGAAGATGGAGGCAACAAGTTTTACAAGGTTAGACTTGTTGTAAAGGGGTTTGCACAAAAGAAAGGTATATATTTTGATGAAATATTTCTCCTGTTGTTAAAATGACTTCAATTAGGACTATTTTAAGTCTTGTGTAAGTAGAATATTTGCATATTGAA
>WSFP011438297.1:0-20865 GCA_009831015.1 Picea engelmannii
TGTTTCAGCACTGTTTTTCAGCGTCTGTGTTTGCATTTGTGTTGCAGCATGTTTCAGCATCTGTTCTTCATAAACAATCGATTGCCATCAATGACAACCTTGATCATCTGCGTCATCTCTGTTGTAGCCATATTTCCAACAGTCCCTGGGTTCCCTTTATTGGAACTCTGTTTCTATTTATCTTTGTTTCTAACTGGTCAGGTGCTCTTCTTCCTTGGGGAATTATAAAATTACCTCATGGGGAGTTAGCTGAACCTACAAATGATATTAATACTACAGTTGCTCTAGCTTACCACGAAGGCTCTGGATGTGGTTATGATATTTCGCTTACTTTGAGAGTGAATCATGAAGAAGACAAATTTCCTAGTCTGAGAGATGACCTTCCTACATTGCTTGGCAAAGATTAAGGAAATAACACTAGGAGGGATTGCCTTGGGTATCCTGTACAATTTCCTGTTCAAATTAATAATAAAACTATGAGGCCTAGACTCATATACAACATGACATTTCCATAAATAAGGTTGGACCAAAAGAACATTACAAACTTCGAGAGGAGAAACATCATGCAATACCTTGTCTTTGAAGGGATTGATGACATACGATAATCGACACTGTTGGTTGACGTGGAGATCGATTCCTGGGTGCAACCATCCAATGGTGTAGGGTTGCGGGTGCGACATTGTCGATAGGGCCAGCCACTTGACGACCTCTGCTGAGATGAGGTTCTTTCAGATACCGCTATCAACGATGAAGTGTAGCAGGGTGACTTTTACCCACATCTGCGAATGGAAAATGAACTCGCCTTCTTCTGGCTCGTCTGGTTCACCAGGATGCAGCTTGGTGGTATCAACGGTGGAACTGGGTTTTGCGTTAATGATCTGTCTTCCCCTTTCTAGTTCTGACTCAAATTCAAAACTCGCATCTGATTCAGAGGCTCTCACTTCGGCCACCAACGACTTCTTTGAGCGACAATCGATAGTGTTATGCTAAGGGCTCTTATGGAAGTCGCACCACTTCTTGATATCCTTCTTTGTCTTTCCATTTTCCTTCTTTACTTGCGGCTTGGACTGGTTGTCTTGATACTGTCCATCTTTGCTTTATCCTTTGTTATGTAGGTTGGGGCTTCCCTTTCCTGTTTTTTGCTGCGAGGGGTTCCCAAGCCCAAATTTTCGCTTCTTTTGTTTGAGCTTCTGCTCAATTTTGACAACATATTGATAGGCCACACCCAAGGACAAGATGTCGAGAAATTCCATTTTGGTTTGGACGTATCTATGTAGAGCACCGAGATACTTGAGTACTAGATGTCGCTCTGAATCTTTGATACCCAGCTTGGTGCTTAGGGTATGGAATATATTTGTGAAATCTAGCACTCCTTGGTCTCTTTCTTGCTGTAGTGTGGTCCATTTGGTATACAAGTCATCATAACTTCCGACATAGTAGTACTGTTCCTTAATAGTATCCCTGAAGGATTCCCAGGTGGCCGCGACTATAAATAATGAGGGTTCCTATGTTTCCTTTTTCTCACATAAATTTTCCCACCAATCTTTGACATAGGGAACGACTTTGAGGAGAGAAAAAGTAATTTTTTCTCTATTTGAAAAGTTATGGATAGAAATATACCCTTCTAGTAGATTCAACCACTTGTCTACAACATCTACGTCTATCTAACCTGCAAATATAGGAATATCGAAGTTGATTTGTACCTTGAAAGGGGTGGCGCCTCCACTTGAGGAATATGTGTCGCTTGTTGGTAGTCACCGAAGGAATTGCATGAAACTATCCATCATCTTGTTCCTCTGTTGCATGAGGGATTCCTCAAGAAAGATTTTGAAAGGATCTCCTGTCCCATCATCTTTATTTTCTCCTACCATGAGAGTTCGTTTGGGCATGTGAGAGCTTTTGTCCTCAAGAGAAACAAGCTCGAGACCCAATTCTTTGTACCCTGACGTCGTTGGGGACATACATTAAAATGAAAAGGAGCAGACTGCTCTGATACCACTGATCCAATTTTTATTAGTAGAATGAAATGAATACAGATTGTTAAAAGATGTTTAACACATAATAACAGAGATACAGTAAAACTGGTTTTCTATTCAATAAGGAAATAAGTTGAAACTATAAAATGCAGCAGAAAACAAGCTTGATGGAATGGTGGTGGCTTATCTCTGAGAAGAGATGTGACAGATGCGCTTATTCACAAGAAGATGATTACAATGAGGCTCTGAAGGCCTTTTTACAATAAACAGGAATGTCAAAAACCGTAGACATCCAAAAACCTAACCCTAAGAGATGAAGCGCCAAAAGTCATGTGGGCCCTGTTTGGGTAAGTTAGTACATCAATTTCTCGGGGTCGTAAATTTGCATATGATCTCCATTTTAGGTGTGCGATAGCCCGTTGGAAAGGTCTATCCGAGGACTACACATTTTGTTGTTATCTATCAAAGGGATTTTCCAAATATGGCGAGCCCTAAAAATGTTGTTTAGGGCCTCAAAATGACCCTGCAAGTCAGGGACCTGAAAACTAGGAAACAAAATCTGCCAAACTCAAAAACTGCCAAAATGAACCAGTTGGAATAGGTGGAAGGCCACCGACATCCATCTGGATCATAGATATAGACAATGTTGATACCACATTGAATCATGCTTCCACATAAATTTATATAATGCACTCGGGTCCTCTTGTAGTTATTAAATGATCTTGCATACCTTTTGATCTTATTTCCATTCTATCCTTGCTTCTTCTACCTAATTAGATTACAGAATGGGAATAGCACAAAGTAAGCCCTTCATGTCTTTTTTTTTTCTTGGAAGTGCGTTTGTCACCTCATTTTGTTTTCCTTTTTTATAGATAATTTCAAATTCATAACCTAGCATCCTTGTAACACATTTGCGTTACTCTTTTGAAGATAATTGTTGTTCCAAGAAGTACTTAAAACTATGTTGACAAACAAATTTGACATGCTGTCAACTGGAAGGATAGACCCGCTCTGGGGTTGTCTAATTAACCCAAGCAGTTTGGTATGACCTATCCTGACGGGTTTAATGGCTCCGTTAGCCAACTAGGGTCCTAAAGATAGAAAAATGAAATAAACTAAGTAAAGAAAAGATTCTAACAATCGACACAATAATTACAAATATTTATCTAAGAATGTGAATATACAAATGATTTTGAATATTTTATATACATTTTACAAGGTTTACATGAAATCTTGCGAAAATGATTGTTTGATAAAGTTTCTGAATCAAATATGAACAACACTTCTTTTTGTTTCTTTTTAAAGATATTAAACAAATAAATACTAAATGAATATGCTTGAAACAATGACACAAAAACAATGAAAGCTAATTAATGTAATCACCATTTCATTCATAAACAACTCTAAATAAAAGAAAAGAATGCATCTACTAACCTCTACCTGACCAATCAACTGAGTTTATCTTCCTGTGTTGTATGAGCCCTTGCCTATACTGTTGTTAAGGGAAACCTATAACATAATAATACTAGCACTTCGAGAATACATTCAAAGAAGTATTTGATATTGGATTAAATTAATAACAACAGAAAGAGATCTAATTAAAAATCATGTGATCTTAGGATGATCAATATTTAAGAATGAGAGAAAACTCAATTTTGAATATTGATATTATCCAACATTTAACATTAAGATTAAATTAAAAAATAATCAAATGATAGATCAATCACACATAAAAAATGGAATAAGAAATTATGGACAACATATAACATTTAACAGTATGAAAACACCATATGATGACAAGCTAAAGCTAAAATCAACCATAATAACATTCTCATAATACAACAATAATGAAAGAACGAAATGGAATAAGCATCACACAGGTCTAAAGCCAAAGATGAATTGCTTTCCCATATTCTTTCTCAAAATCACATGCCCATACTGTAGTCATGGAATAATTTTTGGGATAATAGACTCTTAAAGATAGAAAAAAAATAATAATACATAAATGATAGCAATTAACCATGTATTGATAAAAAAGACTAAAGCTAATTTAAATCAATGCATAATCAATCATTCAAAGAATATGAAGATATTATAATGAAAATAAAACCATTTTACTCACAGGACAAAAGCCATTAAGCAACTTGGAATTCCATATTTTTCTTTGAAAATACTCGTCCATTCTCCCAAAGATTCCAACCATCCGTTACTCCATTTGAAAAGAAGAAAAGTTTACAAAATAAATAATATACAAAAGAGAAAGGAAAAAAATCCTCCTCTGCAATTCTTCTTGGGATCTATGGCTCTGAACTTTCTCATATATTTATACAATGAATGAACAGTCTGGGCGTCACTAACAATTTTTGCCACCTGAAATTTTCCTCGTAAAGAGACCCAAATATCTCTCAAATCGTACATTTGTTTGGGAAAGTTTCTAGGCAGAAGGTAAATGGGTCCATTTGGGAAATGAGTTTTCAACCGTTTCTTCAAATTCCTCACGGTTGGCTGCAATCAGTCCCACAAAATCCTGTCTCTGTTCTTGACACATTTCCCAATTTTATCTGTTGTTGCTCATAAATTTATTTGCAACAATCCAATATTGTTTTTGGATCAATCATCTTGAATGTATTTAGATAATAAAATCAATCCATGATCAGATCCGTACCAAATAACTGGTAATAGAAACCTGTGAAACAAAAAGAAACCTAAATTAATAACCTAAAAATTGTGAATAAAACAAAATCTAAAATAATAAAATAAAAAATGAATTTAAACTAACTATAAGTTCTAAACAAACATTGTTTATATTTTCCTTTCAAATATGATCTTAAAATTCTAGAAGCTTCAAATTAATGGAGAGGAGAAAAATATTAATTTTTTTTTTCACAAAATCAAACAAATGATAGAAAATTCTTTTATTATTATTATTATTTTTATTTTGAAATGAGATGCAAAATGAAAAAAAGAAATTAATTAATTAATATCACCAAATGATTTTATGAAAATGAGAAACCAACCAAGATATTATTTGATGAAGTATTGAACCCATTATTCAAAATAGTCAAACTTGATAATGAGCAAAAAGAAAGAGCACATAATCATAATTTAAACGAAAGTAAACAGTTGATAAAAATTAACGTTTTTGTTTAAATTGAGATTTCTATGCTCGTTTCTAAATTTTGACATGTACTCTTGTAATGAATGTCTGATACTATAGTGAATGTCTTAAGTTTGTCTCAAAGCAAGCCAAGGTATGAACCTATTTGAAAAGGTTGATTCTGTCGCTCATTATAATTATCAAGATTCTAATGGGGGCCCTTTAAATTTTGTAAAAAATTACGGGGAGTTGATGTGGCCCAACAAACTATTATGATATGTTTTTAACTTGAAGTGTATTCATATTAGGCAATGACACCATTTATTAATTGCATTAAATATGGATAACATTTCATTTTCATAAATGGGTTTGATTAGGTTCTTTCCTTTAAGCTAGAAGCTTTCAAGGGAAACATGCCTTCCTTCTTGCATTAAAATTACACCAATTCCATTCCTTGAGGCATCACTTTCCACAATAAAGGTTTTTGTGAAGTCAAGTGTGGCTACCATAGGATTTGTACACATAGCCTCCTTAAGTTTTTCAAAATATTTGGTCTCTTTTTGAGTCCAATAAATTGCCTCCTTTTTTCATAATGTTGTTAGAGGTGCTATTGTTGGGACGCGATTTTGGGACCAGTTTTGGGATCTGTGCAACACCTGCAGAAGAAGGAAAGAAAGTTGGCACACTTTCAGGACCAATGCATGCACAAAGGAAGGAAGACCATTGACGTTGTTATAAATTTTGGGTCCATTGACAAGGGATAAGCCCTATTGTAATTGTATAAATATGTAAGGGTTTTGGGATAGAGAGAGGAGAGAAAAGTGGGAGAACTAAGTATGTAATGTAATGTAAGAACAAAAGTATGCAATGTATGTGAGTATCTAGGAGTGAAGAGTGAAAGAGGCAGATAGAGGGATAGGATAACGAAAAGTGCATGATGTATGAGCATAGTGCACATATTTTGTAACGAATGATTCTGCATAATATAATAAGAAGTCGGTCATTGTAGATGTAGCCCATCAGGTGAACCACGCTAAATATGGTGTCGTTGTGTCATGATGTGTTTGTTGTTCTGTTTATTGTGTGCATATGATGTATGTCTGTCATTATGAATAGGTTACATGATATTATGTTTCTACGCACATGATATAAGGCATAATGAACTAATGCTAAGCATAATGGTTATGAGGGTTGCCTCCCGTCCCTTCATCCCTGCAGAAACTTGGTTCCTGCAATTCCCATAGATACTGTTATCACGGAATATGTACTTGTCCAAATCCCAAGGAAAGTAGAAGAATATTGGCGTAACACAGGGGCAATCCTATCACTGTCACCTCAATAGGATACCCCTTTCTGTTTAGGAGAAGGATAAATTCACTCCAAGGGAGATTTCCCAAGACCTAGTGGTTTGATGAAGGGGAAAGGATAAGGTAAACCGCTACTCCCTCTAGGTCACTAAAGTTATATTTTTTCCTTGAAGGATGAAGAAAAAAAGCTAAAATAATGTGTACCTTCCCTTAACCAAGACAACACACAATCATTATGGCAGTTTACAAGCAACAAGTGATATTAATGCTTCAGCAAGACACCAAACTTGTAAGAAATAGTGCTACTCAACAAGTATGCACAACAATTAAGATATGTATAACAACATAAACTAAAGTAATGACAGTTGCAACATGCTCTTCAGAAAATGCCTTGAATGACAATGAACTGTAACAATTTAAGTCTTGCCTGATAATATTATGTCACATGCAAATTATGGCCAACAAATAAACTTGGATAGGTTTCCCAATATAGTTGTAACAATGATTATAATTGTTAGCGTCAGAAGTCACTTCTGGATTGCTTGTAGGAGCAGAGCCCAACACCCATCAGTTTATGTCACGATAGTTTTAATGGATGATCAAATGGGTAGAGACTCGGGAAGATATCGCTCTAACTCGGGAACTGACTCCGGTATGTAAGGAACAAAAGAGGTCTTGATCTAACTTCAGTCAATAAGTTGATTTAAAGATGAACAGGTTGAAGACTTGGTGAGAGGAGTGAGCAAACTACCTCAGGCAACAAACCTTTCAACAGTTTGTAGAAGAAAAACTCTGAATGCAAGATCCTCTTGGTTCAGGTCTTTGAGAAACTGAAAGGGGGATCCTCCAATTCCAAGTTTTTCAGCGCTAAGAAAATCACAAGGGCCGATTAGAAACAATGCAACTGTTACAGTGATCCAACCTACATCATCCTATAACAGTTACAACTCGATTGGATCCTCCAATTCCGAGCTGCTCTAACACGGTGTAAACAAAGACGTGAAATAAACTGACATTCATAAGGAAAGAAGTCTCAAGAGTCCATGCATAACCAGAATAATAGTGCTTCATTAAAGTTTTACAATCGAGAGCCTCACTCCACCATCCCCCCTTACAAAATACAAAGACTGAGTCTATATACTCAAAAAAATTCGCCTAACAGAGGCGTGCTCAGTCATACAAGTCTTGGTGTCCCTTCAGCGAAATTCAGACGGATATTCTTTTTCAGATGCCGCCTTAACTGTGCATGGCTCCTGCAAGGGGAGTAGCTGAGCCATTAAGTGCTGAGTTGGCGTGTGCAGACCTCTCTGGCTAGTCGAGGACTCAGTATGGATTCTTTGGAAAAAATCGGTACACAAGACCCTCTCGGGAAGACAACTTGCCAGACCCTCCATACCTTACACTTAATGAGTGAGGAGAGGTTTCAACCACCCCCTATCACCTTCATTTACTCCAAGCGAAAACTAGGATTGATCTCAAATCAGATGGCACTTGGAGATCGCGATGATCCCTTCTGTGGCCAAACTCAACGGCTTTGGCCCTTCTTGCACAACTCTTTTTATTTCCCAAGTGACCACGCGCTGTGACCCTGTGTTTATTCTCAAGGCGCTTTCAGCATTTGTGAATGGGAAAGAGCTAATCCTTGCCTATCATAGTCGCGATGAGCGAAACGCCGAGATGGCTTAATTGGGCGCCATGCGTCCTTCTCAGATCTGGCGGTCCTGAACTCACTCGACGATACTGTGGGCCTGGGTCCTGGACACTCTCGGCACTTCACACCTCGGGGATATGAAGGAAAATCTCCTTGTGCTTCGAAGTCACGGTGGGCAAAAAGGCGAGGAGCCTAATCGCGCACTAGGTGTCCCCTTTGGATGGACGGCTGAGACTGCTCCATGATACTGCGGGCCTGACTTTGGGCGCTTTCGGCGCTTCGGGGTTCGGGGTTTCGAGATGTAGAATGACATAGAACCCTCACCCTTCGAACTCCTGACTGCCGAAAAGCCGACGTGACTGGATCTCATGCCATGTGTCCTTTGGATGGACGACTACTATCCTTTTCTGCATGCAATACGAGCGCTATCCATCGTGCTAATCTCGGCGCAACTCCGCTAACCACGATTTCCCGCCAACCATCGATCTGATCTTATGGATGAATTTGGACCGTCGACAATATAATCTCGCCCGATTACTTACTTGGAAGCCTAAAACGATATTTTTCCGTGCTACGCTCGGGCGCTTCTCGTGCAACTTGTAGACCTGAATGCTCTTGTGCCCAGGACAATAAATGTTACTAACAATAACAACATTAGGTTAAAAGTTAGTAGCAAATCAGGTTAGTTGGTTATATTAGGTTAGCAAGGTAATGAGTGCAATTTTGAGTTTGAAAGTTGGTAGGTTTTTCAAGGAAGAAGGGTTGAAAACTAGTGCCTTCAAGAGGTTGATGGAGTCATAGGTGGTGGCTCCTTTTGAGGCTGATAACAAGATGATAATGTTGATATAAGGATGAAAATAGGCCTAGGAGGAGTAGCACCTTAGGTCCTCATAGGGTTCCAAACCTTAAGAAGAGAGATAACTAGGGTGTAGGCTTGTCTAAGCCCTTGCGTCTCCTTCCCTAGACCTTTTTAGGATTAAATTTATTATGCAAAAACAACTTAGTCAATACCTCTAAAGTGATACCACTTTAGGGATTTAGAGACTTGACAAATTATCAAATCCACTTAGTAATTCTTAGAAAATAGAAAGCAAAGAAATAACACCTTAAGTTCTTTACTTCTATCATTTATTAGGCATGCAATTTCATAATATTTATAAGGAGCAAGTAAACCATATCATAACCATTCCAATAAATGACAAGAGTGGAATTTACTTACTTTCACCAAGAATAATCATGCAAAACAACACTAGATTGTTAATAAACTTCACCAATTTGGATCCAAGTTGCAAGAAAATCCTCTAAGAGTGATGCGCCTCACTATTTTCAGCCAAATGCTCCTCAAGAGGGCACAGATTTCAGTTCTCTTGTCTCTAAAGGACAAGTTATGATGGAAAATGAATGTGCTTTTGGTTTATTTATACCAAAATTTGACCTTTAATTACTTTAGGTCAAAAAATCAGGGTCGACCCTGAACAATTATTACACTAATTAAATTTACATAAAAAATGCAATATAAAACCCTAATAGGGTGATGTCATGCTTCTCTAGGGTGACATTGAACCCACACGTGCCACAAGCCTCATCACTATCTTAAAAATATCAAACCCTAGCCCTGATGATTTCTAGGACTACAAGGGTTACGTTTAAGGCCTCCAAGGGCTAACTTCTAGGTGGGAAGAGCTGAGGACCCTTCATCCAAGCCTGCCAAAGTGCCTCCAAAGGAAACAAATTCCTTCTTCATGGTACAAGTCAACAATCTCCGTCATGCCCCTTGCATGGGGTATCAACATTCATATGTGGGATTTAGGCCCTCATGAAGGTCCAAACAAGTCATCTCCTCTTGAATTCATGTCCACCGAGCAAAGACCTGCAGAGACAATTAGTATGCCCTGCAGGGGTCCATAAGTCACAAGTATAATGGCATGTAAATCACATCTAATATCCAAATCACCCGAACATGTGCATCAAACCCCCCTAAACCAAAAAAATTCTCAAAGATGTTATACAACTTGCCAAATTTAGGTTTGGAGAGGGTCTCAAGATGTCCTATGGGTCAATAACCCCTAAGTCTAGGGTGTTTCCTAAGTTGAACCAATCCTATTCATGTGTGTCTATGAGATGGCGTGGGGGTAGAACTTTGGGCATGGGGTTTATGTGATGCTAGGGATTGTAGAGCCTTACCTATGGGTGCCTTTGTATAGGGTGAGATACACCTTATCATCAATGCTATTGTTTCCAAGCCCATTTATTGCCATTTCATCTTTTTAGCTTCTCCTTCTATTTTTTTTTTATTCTTCAAGAAACTAGTTGAAGGCCATTGTCCTGGCTTGGTGACCAGGTGTGACAATGTCATTCACAAACATTTCATGGAAATGAGAAGGATGACTCGTGATGAGACCCCCTTTCTCTTGGTTATGCAAGAATTTCGACATTGAGAATTTCGAGAGAAGAAGAATGTGCGATAGAAGAAGAGAATGGACTATTGCATAGTGGAAACATATTTTAGTTCAGTAGGAAGAGGACTGTGGATAATAGAGAAGATACACATAGTGAGGTTGAGGAAAGAGACATCGGCGTAGTTCCCCAGATCGAAGGAATACCACACATAGAGGAAAAGGAAAAATATTGTCAGCTTATTCAAGCAAAAGGATATCCATCACATCACAATAGCTCGACTCATACTAGAATCTGTGTCGAACCCACGACCCCATGTGCATCTCTGAGATATGAAACTTTGTCATGAACACTTGTAGTTAGTAAAGGAAGCAAGGATAATAAAAAATATAGTGAGAGTAGTGGAAGTAGTACGACAACCCATAATAAATTGGTGACACCGACGAAGAATACTATGCAATATACAATGGTGGGGGTGGATCCCACTTTGAGAATTCCTGTCTTCCATGGAGCAAGGACAAAATATCCATAACAACACTTATTTTTCTGTGAAGCAATATGAACTATGAAGAATGTCTAGGATGATAATGCAAAAATCACTTAGTTAGTGACAACATTTAAATACCTCACGTTACTATGGCATATGAAGTATCAGTCCACTACACCTGTGGTACAAGCTAGAACATTGGAATACATTAGGAAAGCCATGTTAAAAGAATTCATGAAACCAAAGTTTGAGTCGTAGTGTATAACGAAACTGAAACGGATCAAGTAGTTGTAGAATGAATTAATATGGGATTTTGATCATAGATTCAAGATATTGATGGATCAATTAATCTTCCAGATTCCAGACGAGCAACATAGGGAATGGTTCATTGCAGGATTGTTACCACATATACGATGCACATTGACACAGTAGAAGATTATGTCATAGTCTGCAGCATTAGATATCACCATGAAACTGAAAGCATCCCTTGTAGGATAAAATGGTGTAGGGATGGCTCAGGTTGAGTTGCAATTAGAATCATTGACAATTCATTTGCAGTATCTTTATAAAGGGAAAGAAAGGTGCGAAGAAGTTTGGTGTACCACATGTAGAAAGGAAGGTCATCATAAGAACAAGTGTCCAACCTTTAAAGAACATTTGGCTACAGGAGCCCCGCATCCCTTGGGCCCGGAGGAGGGGTATGGTGAGAGATATGAAAAACGATGGGTCATCACCTGAATGCATTTCCTTTGATGCAGAAGTATCAGAGCACTGCCAATAACTTATTTTGTAATTTTTGTAAGTCTATGTGACATGATGAAAAAGAATGTCCTGCACTCAATCTCATGAGAGAGTGCATTGTTGATGCATACAGAGTTCAAGGGAAAGATGGATCAGAAGGAGGAGTATCCAAATATAATACGATGAGAGGTTGCAATCAAGGAGGAAGAGGAGGATTCATAGGTTGGGGAAGAGGAGGATTTGACAGAGGAAGAGGATCGATTATTTGTTATAAATGTAACCAGCCTAGGAATTTGGTATGAGATAGTCATAATCCTTGTACAACATGCACATATTGTATACAACTAGATCATGCAACGAAATATTGTCCACAGTTGATCGCAAAGTGGTAGGAAAAGAGAAACCAAAATGTTCACATGATAGCAACAGAAGAGTGCGGCGATCGACCAAGGGTAGCAACAATTACGCGTGGTGGAGAGAGAACAAGAGTTGATGTGACAAAACAAGGAATTATACTGACCAGTGGGCCAGGAAAGCAACACAACCTCCTCCGATGTTTGATCCTCAGAAAGAGAGAGACACATACAAGAAAGAAAGGAAGGAGTTGTTAGAAACATAAGGGGTAGCATCGAATTCGCAACTTGTGTATGACAGGTCACCTGTGTATGACATGCCTTGAGCCTACGACCCATTAATGATAGAAAGGACAGTTGAGAAGGTAAGTACTCTGAAAATATTCTTAAAGATTTGTTTAGAACTAATGAAGGATGAAATTGCATTGAATACACTACGCGGGATTATCGACCAATGTGTGCAAGATAAAGAAGTACCTAGTTCACAACGGGAAATTAATCAGGTATAGCGTAAGAAAAGGACGAATAGGGAATTCTGACTTAATGCGTAGGTAGGAGACTATGACATGGCAGGATATGATGTGAATGTCATTCTGAAGCAGACATGGGAAATGATGGGAAAACCAAATTTTATCTAGTCACTAATTTAGTTGAGGATATCAAATCAACACAAGATTGTTTTGATTGGAAGAATGATAGGGGTGAATGTTAACATCGATGGAGTGTGCAACAAAATAGATTTTGAAGTGATTGAGATAGTGGATGGTAGTAAACCTTATCTAGCGTTACTTGGACTCGATTGTTATTTTGATAACCTGAACATTATTAATTTGAAAAAGAGACAAATGATCTTTGAAGTAGTAGAATTAAGAGTTATCGTGCCATTGGATCCAACAGAAGGAAGGCGATATGTGGAACCAGGAAGGGGAAAAGAACTCGATAACCTTTACAATGTGACCACATGGATGGATGACTATATTAATCCTACTGCTGAGGTTTTACTCAGGTTGTGAAGTATCATTTCATGCACGTTGGATACAGAAGAAGCCCTAGAACATTGGCAACAAAGGTTACATGAAGTATTTACAAGGAGATGTGATCGTATTACCTGCACATTGCACAGGATTGGAGCAGAGGTATGTGATCCTCCAAAGAATGATGGACTAACAGATGTAGATATTTTTGTAAAATAATTTGAATTGAAGATATCGGATCAACAACGAGTGTTAGCTTTAGATATCTCGTTGAAAGTGACTCTTGCAAGGTGGTGGGCTATGCATAAGGATGGAATAGATAATTGGCAACAATATAGAAGGATGTTATAGGTCAGGTTCAGAACATAAACTAAATATTCCATGCATAAGTATACTGGGTTGATTTGTCCTATAGATCATCTTACACAGTGCACTACGACATGGAGCTCAATACCTCAGTAGGAATGGATACACTTGTTTGTAAACACTCTAGATGTGATATCGAAGAACTAGTATACTGGGTTGAGTTTTCCTAAAGATCATATTACATAGTTCACTGCGACATGGAGCTCAATACCTCAGTAGGAATGGAAAAACTTGTTTGTAAACACTCTAGATATGATATCGAAGAACTGGAAGTACGTAAAGAAACAACAATCTGGGAAGATTTGACTCACAATTTCAAGGTGACTTTCAAGTTGGAAGATGATGCCCCTTCAGTAGACACATATCTCCACATTATCAAGAACAATATATTTACATTAGAAGACTCGACGATACCCACACCCTTATGTAGTGTGCCCAAATATTCTACGACTGTTCAAGAGGTTTTGGAATACTATAACGTTTCTAGAGAAGACTAGGAAGATGAAGACCCAAGAAATTTGAAAATACCAGAAACCAAAGGAGAGCACATAGTAGAGGGTCCTAAGCTTGAATCTGTCAAGTATGAAAAGCCATTGAAAACACACAAGGTGAATATTGGTACGAAGGATAATCCCAAGTTTGCAAACATTGGAGATTACTAGAATGAAGAAACTGTCGAGAAGATTGTTGATTTACTGCATGAATACCATGACCTTTTTTCGAATACATTCTTAGAGATGAAAGGAATTGTTGGGGATATAGGGGAGATGAGCATTCCTTTGAAGCTGAATGCTAAGCCAGTGAAGTAGAGACCATGCCTATTGAACCCAATATATAATCAGAAAGTGAAAACAAAAATAGATAGAATGATGGAAGCCGACATTATTGAACCTGTCGCAGAGTTAGAATGGATCAACCCGATGGTGATTCAAGTCAAGAAAACATGTGGAATCAGAATCTGTGTGGATCTGCATAAATTGAATGATGCTTTCTTACATGACCCATTTCCTAACCCATTTACAGATGAATTTTTGGAGAATGTGGGAGGATAAGAAGCTTACTCATTTACTGATGGATTCTCCGAGTATCACCAAATTAAGATTGTGCGAGAAGTTTGGCATAAGACAAAATTTGCGACAAAATGGGGATCTTATTAGTATACAATCATGCCTTTTGGGTTGAAAAATGCACCAATATTATTTTCCCAAGTTGTCTTCGCAACTTTTAAAGAATTTATCCATAAGTTCCTGGAAGTATATTTGGATGATTGGATAGTGTTTAGTTTATTGAAGGACCATATTGAAACTCTGCGCTTGATGCTGGATAGATGCAGAAAGATATAGATTTATTTGAACTTGAAGAAGTTCATTTTCTATGCACTGTTTGGTACCCTGTTGGGTCATTGATCCAAAATTGGATCCAGGAGCTTGATGGGGCTTAGAAAGGCCTTAAAACAAAAGTTCTTAGAATGGCTTCAAAACGGAAGTGTGCATAGGTCTCGTCGATATGAGCCCAACACAACTTGAACAGGCTCAAATGGACATCATATGATCAAGTTATGGTGATCTGTTCGTTTTTCCAAACAGGCAAAAAATGCTGACTATACAGTCCGTACAGTGCACGTGGCATTTGACTGTACAGATCGTACGACCATACAACTGACGTGAAAATCATATTCAACGTTGATGTGGTAGCTTCTGGAGGTGATATGTGGCAGGGTGACTAGGTGTATGGATGCTGACGTGGAAACTTCTGGAGGTGACATGTGGCAGGGTGACTGGGCATACAGACGTTGATGTGGAAAGGAAAGATGGACCAATCAGGAAGTGACACATGTCACCACTACAAGGGTGGAATGTGGCACGTCTATACGATGACACATGGTAGGGTACGGTATGCTGACAGGGTAGGTACAGGTGGCAGACAACTGGATAGTTGGGTGCTTTACATGTGGAATATTAGTGGTGAATAGTGTGGTGCCACGTGGCCTAGAAGTGGGATTCCACGTGGCACCTAGGGATTGGTTAAAGTTTCTATAGAAAAATTTGTTTAGAGTCAACAAGGTTCGAACACTAAACCTCTGTCCGGGCTACGCCTTGGCAAGGCTAGGCTAGCTAGGTTGCATGAGGGTGGTTCTTATAAACCATATGTAAAAGTTTATATTTGTTTTGAAAATGTGTGTTAGTCAGTGGAGGTTAGGGTTGGGGCTAGACCCCAGCCCCCGGTCACACCACTACACTCGACCACCAACAAAACAATAAGCCACGGTCCAGTCAACGGTTAGCACAGGGTATTTGGGACTAGCCCCGATTCTATGGGGATTGGCATGTGACCTGGTATCTCACCCTCATTTGTTAGTGTCAAGAAATTTTGGGGGGGGGGGGCAGTGAACTGGATTTAGGCAAGGTTCCTATGATAGCGCAGTGAAACCGGGAGCTAACAGAGAAAGGGGCCAACACGAAGCCCCTAGGGGTGGGCACTTGACCATATGATCTCATGTGACCATGAAAAGGGGACACACACCCAAGACAGAGGGGATTACCCAATATATTAATAGAAAGTGGTTTTATAACTATATATTAGTGATTTTTAAGGATTTGTAGGCCTGTTTTGGAGATTTTTGGCCCTTTTTGGGGGATATTGGGTCCTTTTTGAGGCCAGATATTGGGAGGAAGTTTGGAGATGGTTACCAAATTCATATATATATATATAAACCAGGCCTTCTTGAGGCCATGGAAGGAGGATTCAGAGCAGGTTTATGTTGAAGATTTGCCAATCCAAAGCCATTTTTATGTAGGGAAGTTGTTGAGGAGCGTACCTTTGCGGGCCATTTCTGGGAGCTTCGGTCATCCGATTTCAATGTTGTTTCTTCTGTTGGGTTCTATAGATCTGGTATAACAAGACCATATTAGTTTTGTAACCTTTTGTCAATGATGTGATGTACTTATTGATATTTGAACATAAACAAAAAAGCCTCACCCACTAAGACAAAAGCCCAGAGATGTAGGCGAGATTGTCGAACTTCGTTATCACATTGGTGTTATGGTTTGTTGTTGTTTTATGATTTATTTTAGATCTACATATGTGTATATGGATATTATGCTTCTTCTATAAATTCTTCCTCTTTCTTTAAGCTTCCTAATTGGTTAATCAACACATGCTTAATAACTCAACCATAGTCGTGTAAAATATCTTTTCTGGATCAAGAGGTATCAGAGCAAGTTGACGTTTGGATTTGAGTTTTGCATGTTAACTAGGGAAAAGATACTTCATGGTGAAGGCGAGATTGTTGAAGAGAATCCATTGATGGATTGATAAAGAAAACTTCTCAAAGGGAGAGGATGGCATCAGAAGAGGGACTTTCTCAGGATGAGAAAGAGTTTTGAAAAACTTTCTTCACCATGTTGGAGATGATGAAGTTTTTGTATGATGATTACTTAGAATGGAAGAGACCAAATCTGGGTGAATATTCAAAGGGAAAAAGTGAATAAGGAGAGGATCCTCCTCAAATTCCTCCTTCACTCCATCATCACCTCCTTCTTTTCCTTCTTCTTCAAGTTCAAGTTCTAAATCCGATGCAAAGAAACATGTTCATAAGCATAACAATGAAATGCCTTTATTAAAACTTGATGTTAAATTTGAATTCCCATATATGATGGTGAAGTAAATGTAGAGAGACTTGAAAATTGGGTCATACAGATGGAGGTCTATTGTAGTGTGCAACAGATCAAGGATGGGGCCACACAAATCAAGTTGGCATCATTTAGACTTGCAAGCACAACACTCATATGGTGGAAAAGAAAGTTACAAAATGGCACGCAACAAATGGGTAATGTATTTCCATCATGGAAATTTTTTATTTTTGCACTTAGAAAGAAATTATATCCTTTGGGTTATAAAGAGAAAGCGTTAATTGAGTTGCAAGATTTAAAACAAAGAAAAGGACAAATAGTGCAAGAATACATAGATGGATTTCGTAAAATGACATTGATGTTAGATATTCCTTTACATACCCAAGAAACTCTTATGAAGTATATAGGAGGTTTACCTGCACATATTCGAAATAATGTATTCATGTTTGGACCAACTAATCTTGATGAGGTTTATGTTAAAGCAACATACATTGAAGCAGGGAAAATAGGTGTTAGTGTATCAGGGGAATCGTCTTCAAGGAAAGAGGACAAAAGAAAGTGGCATGGAAAGAAATCAAATTCAGTGATGAGAAAGGAAGAGAAGCCCTCTTGCAAGAATTGCAGGAAATAGGGGCATGATGAGGACCGTTGTTGGCAATTGCATCCCGAGAAGAGACTGAAGTTGTTTAAAGAAAAGAAATAGAGGCAAACAGTTGCAGTGACAACATGACCCAGAGACTTGGGATTAGATTCAGGTGACAAATCTAAGGTCTTATTGGTTGGTATGACAGGTAAAATTGGTAAAGGACTTGATTGTATAAGTAACTTGTTTCACATCAGGGTCATCATGAGGCACACTAAGGTTGACACATTGATAGATAATGGATCTCAATCTAATCTAATTTTAGAGGAATTGGTTAAGCAATTAGGATTAGAAACACAAATACATCATAAGCCATACACACTTAAATGGATAAGAAACAATCATCAAATGCACATAACCAAGCAGTGCACATTAAAATTTGCAATTTCATCTAAGTTTGTGGATGAGGTAACATGTGATGTGGTGCCACTAAGTGAATGTGGAATGGTATTAGGTAGTCCATACTTGTATGATCGTAAAGAAATCTTCTACAGAACAAAGAATCAATATCACTTAATCAAAGAAGGTCATGAATATGTGGTTCATGCTCATCATGTAAAGGAAACTAAAAATCTTCAAACAATGGAACAATTAAATAAGGCATTTCAAGAAATAAACACACCTATAATTGTTTCAAATCAAGTAATTGATCTTAAATAAGAATAGGAGATGATTGTACAATGGAAAATAAATCACAGTTTGCTTCAAGATAAGCTAATGTCGTGCAAATATTACAAACATATAAGCTCATTTGCAGTCGTATTTTTAATGCTATCATTAGTAATGTTGTCTACATGGATGATAGTGGCTTCAATAAGATGTGACAGAGTACAAATGGCTAACAATATGCTGTCAGTTGTCATGATTGTGTTACAGTTGATCTTGATGAGACAGGTGCACAGGATAGAGTTCATAGACAGAGATCAAGATGGGTGGCCTATCTTGAGCTTGATGACTGGTCAGTAACCTTTTGGGGACCAAAAGGTCCTTTAGTGGGGAGGTGTGATCCAGAATCGGATCCAGGAGCTTATGGGGTTTAGAAAGGCCTAAAAATAAAATTTCTCAGAATGGCTTCAAAAAAGACGTGTGCGTAGGTCTCGTCGATACAAACCCAACACAACTTGAACAGGCTTGCACAGACGTCGTATTCTCAACTTATGGTAATCTGTTCGTTTTTCCAAACATGCAAAAAATGATGACTGTACAGTCCATACAGTGTCACATGGCACCTGACTGTATAGGATATGACCGTACATCTGACGTGGCAGGCATAGTCAGTGTTGACGTGGTAGCTTCTGGAGGTGACATGTTGCAAGGTGATTGGGTGTATGGACCCTGACATGGACAGGACAGATGGACCAAGCGAGAAGTGACACATGTCACCATTGTAAGGGTGACATGTGGCACATCCGTACGATGACATGTGGTAGGGTACTGTATGTTGACAGGGAAGGTACAGGTGGCAGTCGACTGGACAGTTGGGTGCTTAACACGTGGTAGATTAGTGGCGAATAGTGTGGTGCCACATGGCCCAGATGTGGACTTCCATGTGGCACCCAAGTATTGGTTAAAGTTTCTATGGAATTTTTTTTTTAGAGTCAACGAGGTTCGAACACTGGACCTCTGTCCGAGCTACGACTTGGTAGGGCTGGGCTAGCCAGGTCGCCCGAGGGTGGTTCTTATAAACCATATGGAAACATTTATATTTGTTTTTAAATGGTGTGTTATTCGATGAAGGTTAGGGCTGGGGCTAGGCCCTAGCCCCTGGTCACACCACTACACTCGACCACCAGCAAAACCACAAGCCACAGTCTAGTCAACAGTTAGTGTAGGGTATTTGGGACTAGCCCCGATTTTATGGGGATTTACATGTGACCTGATATCTCGCCCTCATTTTTTAGCACCGAGAACTTCAGGGGGCCAATGCACTGGATTTAGCCAAGCATCCTATGATAGCGCAGTGAATCCGGGAGCCAACAGAGAAAGGGGCCAGTACGCAACCCCTAGGGGGTTGGCGCTTGGTCATATGACCTCATGTGACTGTGAAAAGGGTACGTGCGCCCAAGACAGAGGGGATTATCCCAATATATTAACAAAAAGTGGTTTTATAACTATATATTAGTGATTTTTAAGGATTTCTAGGTCTGTTTTGGAGATTTTTGGCCCTTTTTGGGGGATATTGGGCCCTTTTTTAGGCCTGATCTTGGGAGGAAGTTGGGACATGGTTACCAATGTCAGATCTATATAAAACATGCCTTCTTGAGTCCATGGAAGGAGGATTCATAGTAGGTTTATGCTGAACATTTGCCAAGCCAAATCCATTTTTATGTAGGGAAGCTGTTGAGGAGCGCACCTTTGTGGGTCATTTCTAGGAGCTTCGGTCATCCGATTTCAGTGTTGTTTCTTTTGTTGGGTTCTAGAGATCTGGTAGAACATGACCATATCAGTTTTGTAACCTTTTAGCACTGTTGTGGTGTACTTATTGAGCTTTGAATAGAAATAAGAAAGCCTCACCCACCGAGACAAGGGCCTAGAGACGTAGGCGAGATTTTCGAACTCCGTTATCACATTGGTGTTATGGTTTGTTGTTCTTTTATGATTTATTTCATATCTGTATATGTGTATATGGTTGTTATGCTTCTTCTATAACTTCTTCCTCTTTCTTTAAGCTTCCTAATTGGTTAATCAACACATGCTTAATAACTAAACCATAGTCATGTAAAAGATCTTTTATGGATCAGTCATGTAGTATGTAAACAAGGACTTTTGGTTGATCCTACACAGATTTTTTTTATTGTTGATTTTCCAACACCTAATTCGGTGCGAAAAATGCAGGCAACATTGGGTCATACGAGGTACCACAAATTTTTTATTAGGGGATATGCATAGATCACAACTTCACTGGAAAAATTGTTGAAGAAGGAGGTCAAGTTTCAATGAAATGAGGAATGCCAACAAAGTTTGGATACCTTGAAGCAGAATCTGGTTATTGTGTCGATTTTAGTATTTCTAGATTGGAAGAAGGAATTCCATGTCCACGTAGATGCATCAACTATAATGTTAGGTGCAATTCTAGCTCAGCTAGGGGAAGGAGGTTAGGTCCATCCCATTGCATTTTCCAGCAGAAAGTTGTCGACTACTGAAAAAAATTATAATACTACATAGCGTGAAGGACTAGCAATGGTGTATGCACTACATAACTTTAGGCATTATCTGCTAGGATCACATTTTAAGATGTACA
>WSFP011438298.1:0-20865 GCA_009831015.1 Picea engelmannii
GATGGATAGTACCCCTCTCGTGGCAGCTTAGTCAAATGTGCACTTCATGTTGTTTGAGAATGTAAGATCTATCTTTCAGAGGTCGACTACATAGAATGTTGTGATTCACCCATCGACGAATTGGGCACGTTGGATTGTAAGGAGGCATTCACAAAAGAAAAATGTATTCCTACGTAGAGAATTTATCCAGCTGTGGACATAAAGCTGTTGTATGAAATCTATATAAATGAACTAGAGCACCCAAGCATCATGCTCAAACCAAGTTGATAGTGACTAACAGTCTGTTTTAAGATCAAGTTTTCCTGGATGAAATTTCCCAATTTTACCCAGCTTTTGTTCTTTACACTCATTTCCTTCAAGATTCTCCAGATTTTTAATTAATGCACATTATTTCTCTTCTTACTGTATCAATTTTTCAAGATTCTAATTTCAACTACTAAAACTCCTCCATTGTGAAACTCTCTTACAAGGTTCTCAGGACCTTTTATTTCAGAATTCAACGTTCTGCCATCAAGTTTTAAATGATCAAGTTAAATCTCAACATAAATCCAATACATATGAAGACATCAACATGATTGCCAAACTCAACTAGGCTCAGCCATAGCTGGCAAACAGAGAAAAGCCACAGCAGACCGTGAATATCTCTAACAGAAACTAAACAAGGACGTCCAGGAAACTCAAAAAATCTGTGAAAATTCTCCATGGAGTAAAATTCCCTCAGTATATTCAACAAAAAAGATTCTAACAAATAAATGGTCTTCACATAAATCAATGTACCATCAAGGCCGGCCCAATCTCAGCTGTCTAGACAAGGTTTGTGGCATCCACATCGGCACTGGGTAAGTCAAGCAGTCAGGGAAAGGAGACAGAGCTGGCTGTGTGGCCACGAGGATGAATCACAATGCCAACCTAATAATGAAAGGATCCTGGCATTCCTTTGATCATATTGAAGGCCAGCAGCTGCAACAAAATGCACATTGCAGATGCGGGGTGGAACCCCCCAATTGCAGATGGGCCTTCAAAAGTTATGCGCTAACCCTCAATCCCCTCAATGCATGGCGATGACAAGCTGCCGCCTTCTGCTGCTGTGGTGACTCTGGGTGCTTGAGTTTCCAGGTAGTTAGATTTTATTGTCCGATTTATTTCACGCTAGTTGTTATTTATTACCATCACTTGCCCTTCAGGGCCCTAAATTTTTGGCCTCTATGATATGTAGATGGCCATGGAGAGATTTCAAGCATATTGGTTAGGTGAGGGAGTTCAATGCAACCCAGGTTTTGTTTAGGGTAATGGCAACCTATCAGCACACCTTTTTCTTTTACTGAATGCTTTTGATCAACACAAGCAGGCAGCAACTGTTCTACATGATATATTTAATCAAGGCAGCAACTGTTCTACATGAGATATTCAATCAAGGGCTTAAATTTTCAGCTTCTATGATATACACTGTAAATGGCCAGAGACAAATTTCAAGGATATTGGTTTGTGGGTTTGTTCAATGCACCTCAGATGTTGCCCAGGGTGGTAGCAGCCTATCAGCACACCCTTTTATTTTGACTAAATGTTTCTGGTCAGCATAAGCAAACACCTCAATTTTCAGCTTAAATTTTCAGCTTCTATGATATACACTGTAAATGGCCAGAGACAAATTGCAAGGATATTAGTTTGTGGGTTTGTTCAATGCACCTCAGATGTTGCCCTGGGTGGTAGCAGCCTATCAGCACACCCTTTTATTTTGACTAAATGTTTCTGGTCAGCATAAGCAAACAGCAACTATTCTATATCAGCATAGATCCATTTTAACTTTGGATCTGTTAAGCATAGTGAGGTATCCAAAAGATGTTAAGCATAGTGAGGTATCCAAAAGATATGAGGTGCAAATTTCTGGGTACTTAAAAGATCCCAAGTCACTGGTGTGCTCATATCTTTTAGCAAGCACTGGTGCAAACACAAGCACAGAAATGTCATTAAAAAGACTTGAACCTTGATAGAGGCAATAACAACACCTTACTTTCACCAACCCAGCAAGTCACAGTTAACTTTCACAGCTTTTTTCAAACATGCTTTGCGCATTATTGTTTCATGAACAGAATTTAAGAAGCCCTTTATTAAATAATAGAAGTCCCACCTTGCTTTCACCAACCCAGCAAGTCACAGTTAACTTTCACAGCTTTTTTCAAACATGCTTTGCGCATTATTGTTTCATGAACAGAATTTAAGAAGCCCTTTATTAAATAATAGAAGTCCCTTTAGAAGATGAAATTAGACATAAAAATGGCTCAAAGTTCTAACAATTACGTAAACATATCAACATCAAAGAGCACATATTTATACAAAATTATCAAAATCACGAACATATACATAAACATATTGAAAATTCAGACTTTACCAAAAACCCAAGAAAAAACACCTGGGACAATACCCTCATTATCCTCAGTAAAATGATTTTACAAATCAGTATTCTTACATATGTAATAAACACATCCGAATCAAAGAAATTGGCCAATAAAAAAGGGGATAAATTCTATGAACTGGAAAAAAATCTTAGCAGGTCCAATAGAATGAATGAATCATGCCACCTACTTATCCCATCTATGGGATCAAACCCATCAGCTCAACTTACAGACTTCTAGCTCATCTCTTCTCTACAGATCTACATAACACCCAACAATTATTATGCCCAATACCCAAGACAGAGCAATTGAATTAATCAAACAAATAGAGAAGTCTAAAAAAGTAAAACCCGTCATAGAAGCTCTCGGCGTGCTGCATATCCATACTGAGATCTGAGAATGTTTTCCTGCCGCTTCTTGTAAATTACAAAACCACCCGCTGCGAATGCCACTCCAAAGACCACCGCAACAGCTACTCCGGCCTTCCGACCTGTACTCATTCCGCTGGAAGACTTGGAGTGTTCAATTTTATCTTTTTCGGCCAAATGACCGGAGTCAGGGCTCTCGCTCGGTGCCGAAAATGGGGGAGGAGAAGGGGGGGCGGAAGTTAGAGGATTTGGGTATGGACTAGGACTAGGACTGCCATGTGAACTGGGACTGGGACTAGGACTCCCATGTGAACTGGGGCTAGGTGTTGAATCCGGTGAATGCACATGTGCCGTTGGCTGAAAGGAGGATTTTTGAGAAGATGGGGATTGCGCAGGAGAATGAGAAGGAGATTGAGCCAGGCACAGATGCCCAATGAGGGCTATGGCCACCAAATATGCAAAGACTCTGGCCATCTATTGAATCTTTCCAATTAGATCGCAAAATGTACGCAATGTATATAGCCTGCAGATCTGAAGCTGATTGATTGATGCCTTACAATGCTGCTGTTGGCTCTGCAACGGCTCCAAAAATGTACGAGAAAATTGAATCTGATGGTGGGATTCTATTGGGAAAACCGCTGAAATCGAGGGATGAAGGCAAGATCTGAGAAACCCGGATGAAGCAAGACTTTGAAAGCAAATGGGTGAATTTTTTTTCAAATAATGAGAGTAAATTTGACGGATCTGTGGAGGATCGGTGAGGCTTCTATATGGATTTGATTGGAAATCGAAGAAGTGGAAGTGAAGACTTGCAAACTGCCAACGACAGTGGTCGAATGAATCGCGCTAACGATCAGTTAGTTTACTAGTATTCGAAAAGCTATATCGTCCTTGGAATTATGAATGTGGGATGTCGTTAAGTGATGAGTCACTCATTGTAATATACTACAACTGTCTTACATTATTGTTGAACACACCTTTATCCCGATAACAAATTTGTCTCTTCACGGGGAGAGGAGGTGGATGGTGAGTATGTCAGATTTACATAGCATATCATCACCTGATGGGATAGGTGGCTGGGTGAGATGAATATACATTTTCATCCTCGGAGAAGATGGGTCCTGGGGAATGAAGATAATGGAGGTATATTAAATAAATTTTCATGGGATAGATTTGAGGAAAAAATGGAGGTAAATTAAATAAATTTTCATTGGATAGATTTGAGGAAAAAGTGACTGTGATAAATGCACGGAAGAATGGTCGGTGGAGGATGAATAAATAATGGGAACAAATAAAAGTGATTAAATTTTATTAGTGTAAAAATAAATTTTCAAAATGAGAAAAAGGTAAATGCATTTCTTCATTGATAAGAGGATGGGTGGTGGAGGATGAATACATAATGTTATAGTTTAATTATTTTAAGTTTTGTTTTTTTTGGATATTTTTTGTTTAATTTGTTTGAATTCAGTAAGAAATTGTTGGATGTGGAGATTTGAGTGGTTAATTTTTTATATTCAAAATGTTTCTAGGTTTTTCAACACCTTGAATCTACTTTGTGATTCAAAAATGTAATTTAAACAAGAGAAAATTGTGATTTTGTGCAGATTTATGTGGTCCTATTCTGGCGAAAATGACCAAAACGTAAAACAATTAGACAATGTCATAAATAATGGAGGCAAATCAAAGAGATCTTAATTTCATTAGTGCAAAAATAAATTCTCATAAGGAAAAAATATCAATCTCATTGTGGATAGGTAGATTTGAGAAAAAAATGAGTGTAATAGGTTAGAGTACCTGCAATGTGAATCTTGTAGTGGTATCGTTTAGATTGTTATAAAAATTTATCAATTATAAACATGTGTGTTCAAGTATAAATATGTTTGGGGGTAGGGTACGTATAACTCTGTAGACTTTACTAGTCAAATCGTTAGGTGGAGGGGGTCTCTTGTCCCACAAACAAGGGGGTCTCATACACCAATTTGGTGTCTAGCTTGATCCTGACCTTAAAATTAGATTATTATTATTATTATTATATTTCATTATGACATTAGATATCCACATATAAGTCAACCAACTCGCAAAAGCTATGTAACGTCTATAAAAAATCGTACACATGTATTTTGAGAATAATTTACCCTTAAGTTCATGCTAAGCTATGTGTTTAATACATAATTGCTCCTAAATTTTTGGTGAATAAATTATCATTTGAAGAAAAGTCCCAAAAAATAAATCATTTTTGATAGTTACAATTTAGACTCTAGAGCACCTTTAATGTTCTTATGATAATATTTATAAGATGAGAAAAATCTCTCACTTAATTTCTAAATATTAATATTGGATGTTATTGCAACCTTAACAACATCCTTGTTAATGTCCTTAACAACATTCCTATTAATGGCAACATTCTATTTCTAAATATTAATATTGGATGTTATTGCAACCTTAACAACATCCTTGTTAATGTCCTTAACAACATTCCTATTAATGGCAACATTCTAGGATTCTATTACAAATGTTTTTTGTGTCCACATTAGTGCTCTAAGAAATGTCCAAGTTGTCATCATTATGGAAATTCTTTACATTTAGTCATGTCCAAATGTACTTACAAATAAGTTTAAAAAAAAATAAGAATTTTTTTTATATAAAGTTTTTGAGTTTGTGGAAGCTTCCTTTAACTTTATTAAGTGTCAAGTATCCACTACCTCACTTTCCACTACCTATCAAGAGGTGGGCTATCATTTACACATTTCTTTTGTTGTGAACACTCAACACAATTTTTTTTTTTTAAATGATGATGACTCAACTATGTATCTACATTTCCCTTGTAAAAACGTATATACTACTTTTTTAAGGGATCAAATTTTGTTAGGAGTTGTAATATTACTCCACTTTCATTACTGTAGTTGTCCTCTCATAGCTTTTTAGATATAAACATTTTGACAAATATTTTAAAAAAAATGTTTAATAATGTATTATAATTCTCATATCAATGTTATTTTTAAAATTGTAAATTTAACTTTAAAATAAAGTTGAGGTAGGGGATGAAGAGCAACTAAGAGGTTTCGAATAACGATCGAGAAAAATAGGGTTGCAACTTGTTGACTTGGTCTAGCTACAAGGGTAAGGCTACATGGGAAGGAGTTGGCGCACGACATAGCACTTTTCATAGTTGTGGCTATGGCATCCAACATCTTAGGAGGGCATGTGAACCGACGGTGATCATCAATACACTAGTTGGAGGGCACACCCTTCTAAGGGGCATTTTCTACTGGATTGCTCAGTTGTTCAACACCATGGTTCTTATTTAGCCACAAGTAGTTGGGTGTTCTTGTAACATCCCCACTATAATCCCCAATTTAGCTAATGTTTAATGTAGATATATTATGTGGCTACAACCAAGCGATGTAGTATGCAAATTGTATTTCAATGTTTTAATAATAAAATGTGATGCCAGCTGCTAAGGGGACATGGATAGAGATGGGGATTGAATTAGTCCACAAGAGAGGGGAGTGTCTAGGATAATGACCAAGAGGGATCCAAGGGGGAATTACCCATGTATATTAATCCAACCCATTTTCCTAAATTTGTTATTTGTATATGAACCTTCTAATTTATGATTGAGTGTGCCCAAATCCAATCATTGAATACATGTAAGAGGATGGGTGTGAGTGGTCACATCCCAAATTTATTGGGTACATGGGGGCTGAGTACAATTAGTTTGGGGAAGTGTGTGAGTCAAGCAAGCAAACCAAATGAGAGGAAATTTGTATGGGTTAGGACAACAATTTTATACAATCAAGTTTGGTGCATGAAGAGAAAGTAGAGAGCAGGAAAGAGAGATTGGAGCTGGTGCAGCCATGGAGGGTGAATTCTAGAGAAAGTTGGAGCATATTGGAGCATATTTGGAGCTGGAGACTAAAGAACCAGGTTGTCAGGTCTGGAGAGTGAACTCCTGAGTGAGTTGTATTAAAACAACAAGTGTTTGTTGTTGTTGTTGGTAGTTCTTCCTAGCAGTGAGTTCCCTTGAGTTCCCAACTGAGAGATTTCTAACTACTTGTGCTAGAGAGACCCTAATAAATGAATGGGACACCCAAGGGACTAAAATCAGTGAAAGGGTACATTCCTTGGGTTGAGCAGGTCAAGAGGAAGAGAGCTGGTGGAAAATCAGGATAGTTGTAGGAGAATACCATTGGGTTGTGAGTTTATGAGTTGTGAGTGGACAATGAGAGACCACCCTCTTTTGTGGATTACTAGCCTCGGCTCGAGGGTGACTGGTTGTTCATATTTGGAATAGTCAGTCTATGGGGGTGGAATGTTCGTCCCAAGCAACTGGTTGCACATCTGTTCATAAAAGATAAGTGTTTTATCTTGTTTCTGTTTGGATTTATGTGTATAATTGTTGTACATGAACTCTGTGTATAAGATTGATTATATGATGTTGTGTTTGAGTTATCGGTTGCATTTCATGATCATTTTAGCATGTTGTAGTTGCATCTAAATAATGGTAAAAATTAACAATTAAATCTGGTTGTAATTTGTAGTTGTAAGCTACAAGAAATTATTTAGCTAGCATAAATTTTAGTGTTATGAGTATTTTGCACCGTAATGTCCCTCGATTGGGTTGGGGGACATTACATTTCTCGGGTAGGAGAGTTTGACAACACACTAGGGTTGGGTTTTGTGTGGCTATTGTCGGCCATAATAAACATAGATCGATGCATTGATCTACCTCCATAGGTCGCTCTCCTACTCATTCTGATGGGCAGGGGTATGCCAGATGCAATTGATCAAGGTAACGTTCTCCCTTAGAGTATGTGTCGATTGATTGTCATGATTTGGAAGATTCCCGCAACATCGTTGTGTCTCTTAATGAAAAGTTTGCTTCAATTATGGTTCCATGAATTGGTACTGCAAGAAAATATTACTACTCAATCTTATCTGGTTGAAAGTGTAGGGAAAGACTAGAATAACAGATGATGGAGGAGAAATCTATCTTCCAGAAGGATGCTTCTACCTTGGTTATGATTTCTCCAAATCTACAGCCAAAGGTGCAAATTATTGATGCTCAATCAGACTCTATTAGAATTGACAGAAATTTGTTGATCAAACTTGGTGAGGTGCATCCTCAAACTCAACCTGCTTCTTCGACTCTGATCCCTGAAAAGGTTGAGATCCATACCACTTAGACCAATGTGGATCCTGAAGAAGGGGATTTCAATTTTTTTTAGCCAGTAACAAGGAGTATGTAGAAGGACACCAAAATCTAGAGCACCATGGGGTGACATTCTATTTCCTTTGTTGCATGTTAGATGAGGTGGCTTTCAATAAATGGTGTTTGTTGAATTAGGAGGTGAAAGGAGTTTCTTTGAATTCATACTGGGGTTTGGGTTATAATCATGTTTGTCTCTTGTTCAACATTGAATTAGTAGCTTGGAAAGTTTTGCAATATGTTACATGACATATTGTCGGTTCCCTAGCTTATGTGCAATCTTGGAGAGATGATGACCTGGAGAATCATGGTCAAGCCAACTATCCATTGCAGCTTGAGTTTCCTGCACTTCCTGTTGATTTGAGGCATTTTGTAGATATAGTTGCTAACTCATTTGTGAAGGTTTTGATCCTATATGGGAAATGTAACTCATTTTGCTCTAATCCAAGAGTCTGTGTGGAGGTTGATTTGAAGAAGAAATTGTTGCCATTTATTTTGTGATGAATGTGGATGGAGTTCGACAACAAAAAGTTCATTATCTGAATTTTTTGAACGCCTAATTTTACTACCAAGCGCTAGATCATCTCATCTAGGATTGTCCCCATCAAAAGCCCCCTCCAGGGGATCCCCCATCTTTAGGTGATGTAGGTGCTTTAGCATCAGTGGCCTTGATAGATTAGGTGGGTTCCTCAGTTGGTTTATCCCATTTTTCTAAGGAGGGAACCTATAAGGCCCCTACAAGAGGGCTTGTCCCTCTATCGAGGTCTGGATTTGGAAGCATGATGGGTGGAGTAGTGATTTAGGAGACCTCTAAAGGTGTTGGAGGCCTATTAAAAAAATCAACTTCCAACAACTCTGGAGTTCCTCTGGTTCCTCTAGTTAATCCGACAATCCAAATCATGCAGACAAATTCAACTAATGGTAATGCTCCTATTCAGAATATGGAGGTGGATGAGGGATGGAAAGTTAAATCTAACAAGCATAAGGGGGATTCATCTCCTGCAGTTTTGGACAAGCTTGATAGTACTATGAGCCCATCCTCATGGGTAAAGTCTTTTAAGGACATAATGACACTCTCACCTCAAAGGGGTGCACCTTCCTTGGTGATGTCTAATAAGTTCATCACTTTGTCCAATCCCTTGTTCTTTTTTCATGGAATGTTAGAGGAATGATGATCTTGCATAGGAAGTAGGTTGTTCGAGGCGTTCTTCAAAAAGTTAAACTAGAAACAATTTTTTTGTAGGAGGTTAAATCATCCAAATTTGAGCTTCACAATCACATGAGTTATGTTTGGAATGGCCCCTTCTAGGCCATAGATCATGATCAGGAAAGAGGTTTGGTGGTGTTAGCCATTTCATCGTGCCTGCAAAGCTTTGTTGCAGCTTCAGGGAGTGACCTGAGATATCATTGTGTGTGGATTACTATGCTACTTCAGGAGAGATTGTTGGGGTTTTGTTCTATGTATGCACCAAACCTTAGCTTCACACATATTTGTCTCTAGGAATGGATGGAGACATCTCTTCCAGATGTTAAGTGGATAATTGGTGAAGATTTTAACATGGTTGAATGGGATTTTGATAGGGGAGGAGGGGTTGTTTTTGTGATCAGTGGTTTGGAGAAGCAGGCTTGGTCTAAGTGTAAAGCCTCTCTTCAATTGTTCAACCCTAATTGGGGGGAAGAAAGGGGTTGACTATGGTGAATGGTTTACTTGGTCCAACTTTAGACATGGCTCTGCTACGGTTCAGGCTAGGCTGGATTGAATCTATGGCTTGAGGGATGATATTTCTTTTTCTAGGAATTTGTGTCTGGTTGATGTGTTGATTGTAGCTACAAGTTCAGATCACCTGCCCATTATGACTTATATTTTGGTAGGGCATGTAGCCCGACTCCAAACCTTCATCTCTATTCAAGCTTAATGTTTCCCATTTGGAGTCTATAGATTTCAAGGATTTGGTGCATAGTGTTTGGAATCTTGTTCCTCGTTCTAGGGGGGACAAAGGGTGAGTTTTATGGTGGGAGGTGACCATTCGTCATAATATGTAGTTTATCATTGGATGGAGTTGTGTGATTGCATGAAAGCGTGGGAGAGAGATTTGGGAGGCCTGATGACAGTTAGAGGAAGTGTGTATTCTCTTGGAAGAGGACCTACCTAACATCACCCTACAAGAGGATGCAGGTCAGTTTGAAATGGTGGTTTGTAAGTAGGATGAGTACATTGCTAGAGGGGATCGAGTCAGAGCTTGACTATAGTGGATTCAAGAGGTTGGCGAGGGATCTAAGTTCTTCTTCGGCTTCTTAAAGAGGAAAGTGGTGGTTGATAGAGTTCTTGGCCTACGCAGAGAGGATGGGACTCTCGAGGAGAACCCAACAGAGATCCTAGGTATGTTTAGTGCTCACTTTCAAAATATTTTCTCTGAGTACTACTTGTGAGAGTTGTGGTTGCTAGGGAGGCTTGCTTTAGAGTGGTTTTTCACAAAGTATCGATTGGAGATCGGGATAGATTGGAAAGAAATTTTACAAAAGATGAATTTTTTGTTTTCCTCTCTTCAATGCATAATGGGAAGTCTCTGGGTATTGATGGTTTACCTTGTGAGTTTTACAAGGAGATGTGGGACATAGTGGGGGAAGATTTTTGAAATATTACACACAAGGTCTTTTTCATAGAGAGTCTTTTGGAAATGCTTAATCAAGGAATGATCAAGTTTATTATGAATAATATAGCTAGAGATTCTATTGGTGGGTGGTGGATGATAAATTTATTGAGTGTTTCTTATAAAAGTATGGCTAGGGATTTGGTCAGGAGAGTCTGAGACGTGGCCCGAAAAACTGTTCATGGAGAGATGACAAGATTTGTACAAGGACATTTTATTTTGGATATAGTCTTGTTTGCTTGGGAGGCCATGGAGTGGGTCAGGGAGTTTGGTTAGCAAGCACTCTTCCTGAAAATTGATTTTGACAAAGTATATTATCACATTGATTATCCATTTATCACTGATATGTTGACTTGCCTTGTGTTTGGCCAGCGTTGTGTTGGTATTATCAACACCTTGTTTACATGTGCTTCTTCTTGTGTTTTAGTGTATAATGTTTTGTCCCCATGCATCCATCTCCACAGGTCTATCAAACAAGAGTGTCCTTTGTGTTAGAATAACATAGCTGTGCTCATTTCACCATAGACAATGTTACACCATTGTAACCCAACCATAGGCACAAAGCCACCCCCGAGAAACTTAACCTTTGGAAGAAAGAATGATTCCAGGAAGCCACACCAGTACCAAAATATGACCAAGAGAGCGCACCTTCTCTAAGGGTAGCGCACAAGAGAAAATATCGAAAAGACTGAATAAGATAAAATTGTACAACTACAGTTGTTGTTGCTCCTCCTCCAAACTTTCACACTGTTTCTGGTTTCCTAAGTGAGAGTGAGTGAGTGAACAAATGAGCCAAGATGTCCTATATTTATAGTGGTTCGAGTCACCAGTCTAGGCTGATTTGTCTTCCTAGAGGATAATATCTTAATATTATATATTATGTTGAGATGACATGTCTTCTAGCGTTTTCACACATATATTTAGGGTTTCTCTTGCTTCCAGAATATTCTATTCTAGTCAAAGGTTACATATGGAGGTTAATACCTCCTACAACTACCATAATATCAACACTCCCTCTTAGTTAGGGAGGTATTAATGGTCTAAAACACATCCATCCATCTTAACATGACATGGGAAAGACTCACATAGTCTTTTAGACCATTCTACATGTAGCATCATCATAGATAAAGTCACGAGTATCATCATCACTATCAACATCATTTGGTATCAATTTGGCATCAAAACATATCCTCGTACTTGTTCTTGGTATTCTTTTGTCATAGACAATATCACAATATCCACGAGCCTCATTTAGCTATATTGATGATCCATCTCCACCACCATGTGTCTAGCACCTTGGGCCATTCTTGTCCCATGAAAAGAATCATGACCACATCGAAGCCACATTCACCTCATAGTTGATCCTCTCACAGGATCACTATGTGAATGCATTTAGCTCAATGCTATCGGACATGTGGAATTTCACCTCAAGCACCTCAAGTCTTCAGTCCGTCGAATACTACATCTGGGCACAACTACTCTGGATGTAGATGTTCCCTATCTCCCTTGGTCTGCAGACCAGTTCATGTGGAGATAGAGTCATCATGATGCTTATGAGGGCTACTCACCTACTCGTGAAAGTTTCAAGGCCTGATGCAATTCACACATAGGAGATCTAGCAACAAATCGAATCTTCAGTCTGTCGAATATTACATCTAGGCCTATTCCCACATGATCAAGTATGTCTGATCAATCTTGGAATATCAACACGATGTTGCAATCATCAATACTCCCCCAGGGAAACATTTTGATTCCTTCCAAGCTTGTCCCAAACAAAGGCTTAGTGAAAATGTCAACTATCTTCTCATATGTGGATAAGTGATGGAGCCTCACTGCTCCTTCATGTACCATGTCTTCGATGAAGTCCTGCAATATCCTTCATCTAAAATTCTGAAGTCAACTCCCTCTAACTGGGAGAATCCTCGAACCACACTTATGTCTGTTGCATGCCCCTTTTCATCCTGCAAAGTGTCAAAAAACCAAGTTGGCTTCTTCCTGATCAATGACTCCCTCTGAATTTTGACTCCCTTTGAAGTCCGACTCCCTCTGAATTCTGACTCCCTATGAATCCTTTCAAGCCTATTGTTCTGTTGTCACACATTTCTTATTCCTAACCTAGAACTAGGGGCTCCCGTACTAGGGATAATGGCCCTTCTAACACAGATAATAATTATGGCCTTCCGTACTAGGATAATAACCAAGATGCCCTCTCATAGGGATAATAACCAAAATGGCCTCATGTACTAAGATAACAACCAAACCAAAAAGAAAAAAAATGGACTCCCGTACCAGGGAAAATGGTCCAATATAAAAGAAAAAAAATGATAATTAAAATAACTAAACTATACTTACAATGATATTTGTAGAGATTCTCCTGATGTATTTAGTAGAAATAATCGTCATCGCGTTTAATCTTCTTATGTGGATGTTCATCAACTATCGATGCATGTTTCCTTTCTTTTCTTTTCCTTTGAGGACAATCTCTAGCATAGTGACCAAAATCGTCACAAATGTAGCATTGGATCTTTGAAAGGTCCTTCTTCTTTCTCTATGGTCCTGTATTCTTCTTCTAGAATTTCCCTTTCCCTTTCCCTTTTTTGGCATTGGCTACAAATGGTTTCTCTTCTTCTTCTTCTTATGGGGGTTTCTGCAAGATCTTTTTGGATAGCATTCGGGTTTCTTCTTGAACACAATCAGACCATAGATGGTCAAATTTGGGTAGCTTTTTACGTTTGCAAATGCTCTGAATAAGTGGCTCCCATGATATTGGTAATCCATTAAGAGATATAGTGACAAGTTCTGCGTCTGGAACTTCATCTCCAATAGCTTTAAGTTGATCTCTTATTTCAGAGACTTTTGTTAAATATATGTTGATTGAATTTGACTTTGACATCTTGATGCATCAGAGCTGATTTCTCAAAGCTAACTTTTTGCTAATGTTCTTGATTTCAAATAATTTTACGAAGGCATTGTACATTTTCTTGGAAGTCTTTAGTTCTGCAATATGTGGAATCAGATGCTCTCTAACATAATCTACCATGATTCTTTTTTTCATTACTTCTTTCTTCTTGTGCTTGACCTTCTCTTCATCTTCTACTGGCTCAGGAATGTCCAGAAGATCATTTTCTTCTAATATAAGAAGTATCGTAATCTTCCATGCTCTGAAGTTGGTGCCCCCTTCCAATCTGTCTTCTACTCTAAAACTGGTCTTCATGATTGTTTTGACTTTGACCTTGACCAGTCAAACTTTGAATTTGACCATTCAAACTTTGACTTTGACCCAAAAATACAACCTTGACGTTTTTTATGGCTGAGGACACCAGGAGATGCATTGGTTTAGGGTGAACTAGAATATCTAGGAATTATTCCAAACGCTTCACTTAAAGTGCCTGAACAATTAGGTTAGGTTTTGTTGGCGCTGCAAGATCATAAACCCTGGCTGTAGATTTACCTTCCAATGGTTAGACTGTTCTAAAGGTGGTGTGGGCCCATAACCTATTATAATAATGTAGATGTGATTGTTTCACCATAAACAATGCTACACCATTGTCACCTAACCATAGGCACAAAGCCACCCCCGAGCATCTTAGGATTACTGAGTGCAAGCTATGAGACTTAGGATTACAAAGCCACCCCCGAGCCCCTTGTCTCTATGTTTTGATGGTTGATTCTCTTGTATATCGACTAGAGGAAACTTGTCTTTAGGGTTGTCTCATAGGTATTTCTCTCCCCCGAGGGGAGGATATGATTAACAACCATGTTGCATATGACTCTCTTTCATCGATCTTTGTTGATCAAGAGTCGATCTCAACCACCAGAGATTGTCTTGCATTGTTTTGTGAGGCTTCGGGGGAAATTGTTAGTGATCATACTGGCTAGTTGGTCTTGAGGATCGACCCACATGGTTTCCATCTGCTTGGAGATTCTTCCAGCCAAGGGTTATTTTGTGGCACCTTGGTATGCCATTTGGGGTATACCTTTCATTGGTTTCAATGTGGGATTGGTTCTTGGAAAGATTCTAGTGTAAGTTAATTTTTTAGTAGTATAAGGATCTTCCCTTTGTTGCTAACTTGATGATGGTGAGCAGGATTGTTCAGGCCTCACATGTCTACTATGTGACTTTTTGGCTTCCAAGCAAGGCATGATTTCACTAAATGAAACAGATTTTGTGCTCGTACTTGTGGGTCAAGTATGGTGGGGCTCATGGTCTTCCCATGGTCCCTTGAGCAGTTTGTATCATGCCTAAGGATCATGGGGGCCTTGGTCTGATTGATGAGGCAACTCAAGGAAACATTTTGGTTGCTAAATGGGTGGTTATATGTTTGGAGGGCTCATCCCCTTGGTAGGTTTTGATGCGACGTAGATTGATTTCAACCCAGCATGTTGGAAAAGTAAAGGGACTATTTGATTTATGTGATATCATTTATGTTCCTCATAATTTCCAAATTTTAGGGTCCTTGATCTTCAGGAGTATCTGGACAACTTGGAGGAGGGTGGAAGGTTTCGTTCATTGGTAATGGAAAGTAGTAGATCGGGTTGGGATCTGGCTAGGAGGACAATTTGGAGTTGGAAGAGGGAGGGTACTTGCATATCTGACCTCCCTCATTCTCAGGAAATGAGGCTTAGCAAAAATAATATTTTCTTCTAGAGATATCTCTGGGGTTCCAAATCTCTCTCTTTGAAGACCTGACATTCAATAGCGTGGGAGTTTGCATTGTCTTCTATGGATCGACCGACCTTGATGGATATTGTTGGGCTCATACCCTATGAGGATATTTTTAAGATGAATATTGATATGACCAATCCCTTTTGGTGATATTGGGAATGGATATTTGGACATCCCTTGACTCAGTATGATTCTCATAATCTCTACTCCATTCTGCATCAACAACATGAATTAGGTCCCACTCTCAATGCCAGGTTGATTTCTTTGGATGTAGAGAGCCATTGGATTCATCAGTTGCATGGGTTCTGGTCGATTCAAGTTTCTTATAAGCTTCGTTTTTTTGCTTGGTTGGTGATCTACCAAGGTCGCCCCTCCAAATCCCGACTGGCCAAAAGTGGTCTTTCTGATGGCCTTTTCTCCTATTGTTTGAAGTCAAAATCAATGAAGCACATATTTTGGAATGCTCATTTGTGATATATTGTTGGGATCAGGTTCAATATCACTCAGAAAACATCCTTCAAGGGCATTTTCATTGGCGAGTATTTTTGTTTTGTGATTCCAGATCGGTGATCCGAGATTCCTTGGCTGGTATTTGGCACTATTTAAGAGTTTCTGCTTTGTTTGTAATTTGGAAACTCTGTTACAAGTTTTTTTTTATAATGAGATTAGTTCTTAGTCAAATTTTTGTCAATTGTGGCGAGATGAGGTATGCATGCAACTCCTAGCAAAAGGGGCAATAATGGTTAGAGATGTCAAATTGTTAGATCTTGCCACTTATTCTAATTGTATAGCTGCTTTAGTATCCCTTCAACAGAGGATATGATGTTCATTGTATATACCCTTTTTTATTTTTCACGTGTTTCTAGTCATCGATGTAAATTTTTCCTCTATATATAAGAAGTATCTTTTACCAAAAAAAATAAAAAATAAAAAAATAAAAATTGATAAATACATTTCCTCATATTATTACTTTTATCATATGGTTGAAAAGAGGAACTAAGCAAAGAAAAATTTAAAGCCGCCTTAAATTCCACTAATATAGAAACTTATAATCTAAACTCTACTAATATAGAAAATTATAAGCTTAACTTTGATAACAGTACAAGAGGAAATATGAGTGAAAAATGGGAACATTGAAACAATTAGAAATCAAAATAGATAAAATCCTATTGATATATTTCAAATATACCAATGAAGAAACAAATAACCAAGTATAAAATTCCCCTAGCTAAAGAGTTTAAATTGTGCATTTTCTAGAGTTTCCAGTTATTCGAAATAGAAGGAGATTCAAAAATCTTGACCAATATACATAATAGAGGGACAACAAATTTGGGCTAGTAACTAAGAGGTAATACTAACTAAGTTAAGAAGATCAAATTAGATGTCTAAGTGACAAAATAGGAAGACAAATTGAATCAACACATCCATTCCATCATAAGAATAAATTCATGCAATCCAAGATGGCATCATCCAATTTGTGGAAACACAATAAAATGTATCATTTGTCTCACGTGAAGGGAAAAAGGATAATGGGAATTTTGAGAAGGGTAGCGCAAATTAAAAAAGGATTATCTCTCCCTTGACATTATGTGATTATTTCATGTGCCCCTTTATCCTTCTCATCCTTCATTCTTAGCATAAGCATGCATCTAAGAGTTTCCATGGAAACCATCTCTATCACTATGCACAAAGGGAGGAAACAAAAGACTCTTCTACAATCCTTAGAGAAAAATCAAGAGGAAATAAGAAGCCTTTGGGAGAGTTTGATATGACACTTACACGTGATGGAAAAATCGATTGAATTAAGTGTAAATGATATTGTGAGAAAGTGGAGCTGAATAGAGACTTGAATTGGGGTGTAAGGTACCAGATCTATTATAATACCAAAAAATAGAAATACGATAGAGAATAACATCGGAACAACACAATATATGAAACCACAACACCAAAATAATACCTTTATTGATAGGAAACAATGTTCACTTGCCTCTTCGAGGGGGAAACCTCTAGCAGAGCAGCACTCAATTACAATAATTCTCAAGACAAAAAATTATCATGCCCTCGACTCCTGTTTATACTAAATCTATCTACCTAAAGAACAATCTAGAGGAAGATCTTATAGAAGCAAAAGCTTTTATTAGGTCTTCTTACATTTGACTTATTCTTCCTTATTACTAGGCCTTATTAATATTAGCCTTTATTACATAGAAAATATACTATTCTACCTATGTGAGGGGTTAGGGAGGTTAGGTCCCTAACATGCCCTCCCCCTTAAAAACAACCTTGTCCTCAAGGCTTGAGATGAGGAAATTGTTGCATAATGGTAGTTGGTTCCCTGGTGGCATCTGCTGGAGTTGTATCTTTACACTATACTAACACTTCCTTGATGGTGCGCAGATGGAGACGACGCTCACACTGGTCCAAGACTACTTGTGGTTACAACTAGATGGATCCTTTTTCATCCAACTCAGCAAGACTGGTTTGAGTTTGGCACTTAGTTCCAATCACCTTCTTTAATCAAGAGACATGAAAAACATGATGGAGCTTAGAATGACTGGGCAAAACTAACTAATAGGCCACTTTTCCCATGCTCTTGAGAACTGTATAAGGACCATAAAATTTGGGCGCCAGTTTCTGACAATGGTCAGCATTGAGTGAAGTCTGCTTATAAGGTTGCAGTCGAAGAAACACCCCTTCAACAAATTGATGTTTTGAGCGACCTTGATCTTCTTGTTGCTTCATGCGATTCTCATCCATGACCAAATTCTCTTTGAGGGTATGGAGAATAGCCTCTCGAACTGTAAGAGTTTGGTAAACCACCTGGACCTTCGAGACACTGGGCATGTATGAGAGAATTGAAAGTGGATTTTGTCCATATAATGCTTCAAAAGGAGTCATGCGAGTATTTGCATGGTAAGAAGTGTTGTACCACCATTTAGCAAGGGGTAACCATTGAGCCCATTGATTTTGTCTCTCAAATGCAAAACACCTCAAATATGTTTCCAAACACTTATTGACAACTTCAGTTTGACCATCAGTCTAGGGATGATAAGTTGTGCTGATATGTAATTGGGTTCCCTGCAACCTGAACAACTCTTGCTAAAAATTGCTGGTGAAAGTGGGATTGTGGTTAGAGACAATGGAATGAGGCATTCCATGAAGCTTGAAGATATGATCCATGAAAAGTTGAGCCACTATGGATGTGGTGAATGGGTGTTGAAGAGCACAAAAATGAGCATATTTGGAAAGATGATCAATGACCACCATGATGACCGATTTATTACTTGATTTAGGTAAGCCAAAAATGAAATCCATAGAAATATCCTTCCAAATAGAGGGTGGAATCGGAAGCAGTTGTAGTGTTCCAAGGGATTTGACTATTTCACCCTTGTTGCATTGATAGACATCACATTTTGCCACAAAGGTGCAGAAGTCTTGCTTCATACCATCCCAGAAAAAAACAATGTTTGACCCTATCATAGGTTTTGGTAAACCTTGAATGCCCAGTTGTGGGTGTAGCATGAAGGTCAGAAAGCATTGTGGATTTAAGTTGCGACTGTTCGCTTAAATATAGACAGAATTTGTAGCAAAGCTCTTCATTGTGCCAAGAGTACTTTGGAGAAACTGGAGAATATTCTTGCAATTGTTGGATCAAACACAATAGTTTGGGATCTTGCGGCCATTCCCAACGAACAACTTGGAGCCAATATGGTGCAATGAAGGAGAGAGAAAAGAGGGACCCTTCATCTTCATATTTCCTTGAAAGAGCATATGCAACCACATTGTCTTTGCCTTTCTTGTAAATGATATCATAATCATATCCAAATAGCTTGGTCACCCATTTTTGTTGCTCTAGGGATGAAAGTATTTGCTCCAAAAAATACTCGAGGCTCTGATGATCTGTCTTAATTTGGAAGCGTTGCCCCAATATATAAGGGCACCAAAGATCCACAACATGCAGAATGACCATCATTTTCTTTTCATAGATTGATTATCTCAAATGGTGCTCCAACAATTGTTTGTTAGTGAAGGTTAAAGGCCATCCATCTTGCATAAGGACGACGCCAATTCCTTTCCCTAAAGAATCACATTCCAGGACAAAGGTATTTTTGAAGTCGGGAAGGGCGAAGACAAGAGTAGTGCACATAGCCTCTTTCAAGGCTTGGAAGGAATGATCAGTTGTTGGATTCCAAATGAATGCATTCTTTTTAAGGAGAGCAGTGAGAGGTGCCACAATTTTTCCATAATTCTTAACAAACTTGCAATAATAGCCTATTAATATGAGAAACCCATGCAAGCTCTTGAGAGTCTTGGGATGCAACCAATCCTTCATAGCTTCAATTTTCTTAGGATCCACCCTAACACCATCCTTGCCAACAGTATGACCCATGTACTCCACTTTCGAGGCTCCAAAAGCACATTTAGATTGTTTGAGGAAAAGATGGTGCTAAGAGAGTAGATGAAAAACTCAATCCACATGGGCAAGATGGGTTGTCCATGTTTTACTATAGATGAGAATATCATCAAAGAAAACTAAGACAAAATGACAGAGAAAAGGATGGAAGACATGATTCACGAGGCTCTGGAAAGTGGAGGGAGTATTAAACAAGCCAAAGGGAATGACCAAGAACTGATAGTGGCCTTCATGAGTTTTAAAGGAAGTCTTAGGAATGTCTGCCTCTTTCATACGTATCTGGTGGTAGTTAGAATGAAGATCAAGTTTAGTAAAGTATTGGGCATCGCTCAATTCATCTAAGAGATAATGAGTGAAAGGAATGGGAAATTTGTCTTTGATGGTGAGTTTTTTGAGGGCGTGAAAGTAAGGACATATGCACCAAGAGCCTTCTTTCTTAAGAACCATGACTACAAGAGAAGAATAGGGGCTGGTACTAGGACGGATAACACATGTGGCGAGCAATTCTTGAGAAATTTTCTCAATTTCATTTTTCTAGGTGAAGGGATGACGATAAGGGTGAACATTGGGAGGAAGGTTGTTGGCGACTAGGGAATGGAATGATCATGAAAACCATGGGAATGGGGAAGTCCCCAGGGAGTGGAAAAAATAACTTGATATTTGGAGATGAGAGATTGGAGGTCAGGAGGCACAAAGGGTGTCTCAGTGGCGTGAGGAATGGATTTGTGCAATAATGTCCGGATGACCTTTGTTGAGGAGATTTTCCATGCGATGGGAACTGATGAGATCAAGGGAGCATGCAATGATGCCCTGGAACTTATACTATTGGCCCTCCTAGATGAATTGCATTGTTAATTCCTTAAAATCCCTGAGGATGGTGTTAGCACTCTGTAAATTTTATCCGGTTGAATAGACAAATGACAGAGGTAAATATTTCAACCTAATTAAGAGTTGGGAACTAGCCTGCTCAACTCAGAGAGGGCTCTCTCGTGTCATTTGATATTTATTTGGAAATTGTTGGCTAGATCTGGTTTGTTTTGGGGTGGGGGTATTATAAAGTTGCTGAAGAAATGGGGGTGACATTTGGGCTATGGAGTCAGAAATGAATAAAGCAGTAGCAGGTCATTAGAACTATCTAGAGGAGAAAGGCTAAGTGAGGCAATG
>WSFP011438302.1:0-20865 GCA_009831015.1 Picea engelmannii
TGGAATGTCTCTTTCCCAAAGCCTTCACCCCGAGCTTGCCTAGCAACTCCACTCCAAGAAAATACCCATTTCCTTTGACAAACCTTCTTCAAAGTTTGTCTGACGACTCCACCTTTCCCGAACCCACCTTTCCATTACTTACAATTCCCCTGCTTCCTCGTTTCGTCCTTCGATGAGCCTTGATCTACCCTGGAGACTCCTTTGAGGTGTTCTTCTAGTCGATGGGACTATGGCACCTTGGAATAAACTAAAGCCTCTCCATTTCTCATGGAAGTAAATTTTGCATATGGAAAGGGAAAGAGATGCTAATAAATTCATTGAAGAGGTGATGAACCAAGTAAAAGAGTTATTGCATGAATATGTCAAATACCAAGCCCTCAAAGATGAAGGTGCTTGAAGAACATGATTATGAAGAAAGCTTCCAAGAAGATCCTGATGAATCTTGTCACATTAAAGATTTTGAGGAGGCATTTAGTGAAGATGAATTGTTTTCACTCAATGATCCAGATGAAGACATGTGAGCCGCTATTCCTCCTAAACATCAAGAGGAGAACACTATCAGTTATGACCCTTTCAAGGATCTTGATGACAGCATGTTCCATGATCCTGGAAGTGAAGGAACACTAGAAGAGCCCTCAGATACATATGATTAACATATTGACACTTTCATACAAATTGGAAAACATGGATGGGACATGGCCCTTTTCACCTTTGATGAAGATCCCACTTACGACGTTGAGGGTAGCCTTCAAACAAAGGATTGGTCTCCATGCATATATGACTCATATGTTTGGGATGGTGATGGTGACATGATCACAAATTTGCTTGATCCATTTGGGAATGACTTGTCACAACATCTTCAGGGTGATGCATATCCTTTTGCGGATGCATATTTTTTCTATGAGGATTTTCAGACATCTTCACCCTTGATTTTGGAAGAGTACCAAGACACAACCATCCCAGGGCAATCAAAGGTTCACTCTATGAAGAGAAAGTTTTTTCATCTTGGGGATTCTCATGAGAATTATGTAAATGTGTTGAACCTGCACAGAATAGATATAGTTGGGAATTGACATACATGGTTGCAGAGAAAATAGAAGAAAAGAGAAGCAGGAGAGAAAGAATGGAAGAATTCTCATTAACCAAATGAATAATTGATAATTTACACATGATATACTATGTATAACTCAACCAATGTGCACTGTGGGAGAGGCCAATTCGCCATAGTGATGGTCTAGAGTGATCTGGAAACACACCAACAGTTACAGGAGTAAACTGCCACCTAGTCTAGTCTCTCGGGCAGTTATGGGAGTGAACTACCACCTAATTGAGTTAACTAGTCTATCAGTATTCAGTTAACAGACTAAAACAAAATGAAGTGAGTAGGAGATCATATAATCATGGGTAATGCGCTAGTCTGGTGATGATCCCAAGGAAAATGCGCATTAGATGGTGATGATCTCAATGTTGCATGGTGATAATCCCAATGTAGCATCTAGACTCCACTCAACTGATCAAACTGAAGTGAAAATTGAAGAGAATATTCTTCCTAAAATGTTGAGATTGAATAATGAATAATAAACATAGGAGAAACCTTAGGAAAAATAGATCCTAGGTGTGTGTGAAGTAACTCCAACACCTCCCCTGAACATCACTATGGTGAAAATAAAGAATGGGTCCCGGCAACGAGGCCATGTTAGGTACCCAAATACAAAATATACACTGAAATAAACCAAGGAAAGAGGTAAAACCTCATGGGAAAAACCCACCCTCGAAGTACAATGTATGTAAAAATAAGAATTGACAGTTGATAGGAAACTGTGTCCTTCACTCCAAGACGACTACGCAGAGAATGGAAATTTTTCTCAGTAAAGGTCTTGGTGAAGATGTCTACAGTCTGTTCTGTTGAAGGAAATAACTACATGTCGATGATCCCCTCGCATACTAAGTCTTGGATGTAGTACATGTGGATCTCGATGTGATTTTTTTGTTTCCTCTGAATTGGAACTGTGCATAACTTCAAAGTGCTCTGGTTGTCACACCAGATGATGATCGGTCGATGAAACTGAATGCCCAACTCAGTGAGAAAATGTTGTAGCCACGTAGGCTGAATGGTTATATTAACTACCCCTCTTTACTCTTCCTCGGCTAAATATAGAGAAATAACATCCTGCTTCTTGCTCGAACAATAGATAGGCCCAGAACCAAGAATGAGTGAGTAACTAGATGTGGACTTGTGATCAATTCTATCACCAACCCATTTAGAATCAGTGAACTTGATGAAGTCCAATGTAAAGTCTGTTGAATGGTGAATCCCAAAGGTTATGGTTCCCTTTACGTATCGAAGGATACACTTTGTAGCCTTCCAATGTAGCTCATGTGGCTCCTGCATGAACTTGGAGACTACGCCAATTGCATATGAGAGGTCTAGTCTGGAGTGTGTGAGATACAAACAGCTCCCCATTGTCTGTACAATGTGTTGTCAACTAGTGGAGTGTCCCCACCATCCTCAAGTTTGACTCCTGATAGGAAAGGAGTCGGAGCAGACTTGAAGTCTATCATGTGAAATCTCTCAAGGAGATCTCTTGCATTCTTGGCCTGAGACAGTTTGATGCCTGATGCATCCTGACTGATCTCGAGTCCAAGGAAGAAGTGTAGCAGACCCATGTCCATCATCAATAACCTGTCATGCAGAATCCTCTTGACCGCAGCAATCGCTAAAGTCGAGCAACCGGTGATCAACAAATCATCAACATACAAAACTAGGAGTAGAAGTGAGTCAGTCGTCCCGAGAATGTAAACATCCAGGTCTAAATTACAACATACAAAGTTCTGTGACAACAGGTAGGATTCCATCTTGACATACCATTCCCTCGGAGTATGCTTGAGGCCATAAAGAGACTTCTTCAGTTGACAAACCAAAGAGGAATCTTGCATAAATCCCTGGGGTTGCTCCAGATAGATCTCCTCAGAGAGATCGTCATGAAGAAATGCATTCTTCACATTCATCTGATGGACTTCACATCCCTTAGTTGTCGCAATGGCAAGTGCCAAATGTATGGAATCCATCTTCACTATTGGAACGAAGGTCTCATCATATTCAATGTCATTCACATGCTGAAAGCCTTTGGTAACTAGACCGGCTTCGTTTCTACTAATTTTTCCATCCGCTGCGCTCTTGGTCCTGTAGACCCATCTTCACCTGACAAGTTTCCTTCCAGAAGGAGGGGGAAAGAGATCCCAAGTTTGGTTCTTGAGGAGGGATTTGTACTCCTCCTGCATGGAGGATTCCCAAAAAGGATTTCCAACAGCCTCGCCATAATACTGTGGATCTGAAGATTGAACCAAGAAAAGATATATGGGTGGAAATGGTTCAATGGCAATGAGTGCAAGAGGAGGCTCCTTGAAATCAGATCGAGCTCTCTTAGTATCATTTGGATCACCAACAAGATCCCCTGGATCCTAAAGAGTATCTGGGCCCACTTGGGCCTCTGCTCTAGCTCTGCATTTGCATCTGGATGCACTGAATCTGCATCTGACTGTACTGACTCTGTATCTGGATCATCAGAATCCTCTGAATCATAACTCTCATATGAAGAATATTTGACATGTGCATGCTCATCATCTCTGACAGGTGGAAGAACAAAGGTGTCTACATACAGCTGCTGAGGTACATGTGAGACACTTTCCTTGAATTGGAAACTACGCTCAATGATGAGCAGGTCCAAGGAAATATCAATGAGTTTGTATCCCTTCACACCATTAGGGTATTCAGCAATAATACACTATGTGCTCTGTGGATCAAGTGCCTTCCTCTTTTCAGAGGGAATACGTGCCCATGCACGTGAACTGAAAATACGAAAGTGGGTCACTTCCAGTTTGAGACCACTCCAAGCCTCGTAGGGGGTGTTATCCTTGACATATCTATGAGGAGATCTATTTTGGATGTAGGTTGCACAATGAAGTGCTTTGGCCCATAATCTCTATGGAACTGACTTTGCATGTAGCATGCAGAATGCAATCTCTGTTAGAGATCTATTTTTCTGCTCAACAACTCCGTTTTGTTGCAAAGTATAGGGAACTATGTGATGCAACTAAATCCATGCCTCATGAAAAAGATTCTAAATCTCATATTTGACATACTCTCCCCCGTTATCAGTTCGAAGGATTTTTATTTTCTTTCTTGATTGTGTCTCAACCAGGGATTTGAAATCTTTGAGGTGTTGAAAGACCTCTGATTTTTTCTTGAGAAAGAAAATACATGTGAAGCGTGAGAAATCATCAACAAAAATGAGCATGTACCTTTATTTTTTAATTGATGGATGCAGAAAAGGGCCCATGAGGTCATTATGGATCAGATCTAAAAGAGAGGAAGCTCTCTGAGTATTTCCTTTGTCGAATTTCTCTTGAGGGTGTTTTCCAAGAACACAACCCTCACATATCTCTTTGAAGAAATGGATGTCTGGTAGACCATCAACCAATCCTTGCTTGCTAATTTGTTTCATATATTTGAAATTGAAATGCATGAACCTTTCGTGCCATATCCTACTGCTTTCATTAGCATGGGTAAGCAATAAAGCAGAATCTGGTTCAATAAATTTAGAAAATGTGTAAAGCCTAGATTGATGATTTACCTCACCGGTAGCAACCTTGGAATTGGTTTTCATGTCATAGATGTCCACTGCATTAGGTGTGAATATGACTTTATTTCCGGTGCTGGAATTTCTCATCTGATACACGGAGAGAAGATTGACGGAAAGTTTGGGAACGTGCAACACATTCTCAGAGCTTTCGTTGGTGAGTTCAATCCTTCCTTTGTCGGTGACCTCGACTGGAGAGTTGTCCCCCATCAGAATAGGAGGACCTTTGCATGTATCCAATGAAGAATATAACTCTTTTGTGGTATCCATGTGGTGTGATTCTCTAGAATCTACGATCCAAGCATCGGGAGAGGAGTTGATGACAATCAAGGCATGGATATAATTTCCTTTCTTGGGATTCTGATCTTCTGGCTTCTTCTTCTTGGAACCCTCAGGGATGCGATCTCCAAGGTTATTTTTCTGAAGTATTTGAGTCATTATATCTATTTGTTTCTACATACATGTGGATTATGGATGGAATCCTTTATGGAAGTATGTGCATTTCTCCCCTTTTCTTCCCTTTCCACCTTTGGGTCCAGAGGCATCGTTGAAGGGTTTTGAGTACCCTTCCTTCTTAGGATTTGCATGAGCTTTCATTTTGTCTTTGTCTTTAGATTTCTGATATTTATGACCGCTTCCATCTTGCACAGTGAGTGCATGTGCCTTTGATTTTTCCCATGTTTATGAACTCGATCTTCTCTTGTGTCAGAGATTCGATAAATTACTCAAGAGAAGGCATCTTCTAGGTGGATCCAAAGGCTAATTTGACTGGATGGAATGTGGATACAAACACTGAGAATTCAAGACCAATTTTGGAGAGAATGGTGAGAACCATTTGTTTCTCCTCCTTAGATTTATCAACCCCGCAAGCCTTGAGTAACGACATCAAATCCTTATATTTGGTAAAGAAATCTTGGAGATTGTCGAATATTTTTGGATCCAATGTGAGAAATTGTACCTAGAGCATGTGTCCCCTCATCTCATCCTATTTTCAAAAAATCCCTTCCATGGTGGTCCAAGCTTCATTGGGGGTTTTACAGGAAGATATGTGAAAGAGGAGATCAGGAGAAATGAGACTACAAATTGTACTGAATACTTCATCCATTCGATTTAGATACTTGTATTTTTATATGGATGATGTTGGTTATGTCTCTATGGTCATGGTTAACCTGTACAATCCACTTCTTCGAAGATGCATGATCATCTTCTCCTTCCATGCAAATAATTTGTAATGTGTAAGAATGAATTCTTTTGGGAATTCCATTTTTTTCGTTGTCTTCAATCTTCGATACCTGCAAAAATAATTTGGTGTGTATTTTCCCTAGCAGTCCATCGGCTCTGATACCATGTAAATGTGTTGAACCTGCACATAATAGATCTAGCCAGGAATTGACATACACAGTTGCAGAGAAAATAGAAGAAAAGAGAAGCAGGAGAGAAAGAATGGAAGAATTCTCATTAACCAAATGAGTAATTGATAATTTACACATGATATACTATGTATAACTCAAACAATGGGCACTGGAGGAGAATCCAATGCACCATAGTGGTGGTATAGAGTGATCTGGACACACATCAATAGTTATGGGAGTAAACTGTCACCTAGTCTAGTCTCTCGGGTAGTTACGGGAGTGAATTACCACCTAGCTGAGTTAACTAGTCTATTAGTCTTCAATTAACTAATTGAAACAGAGTGAAGTGAGGAGGAGATCAGGGAATCATGGGTAATGTGCTAGTCTAGTGATGATCTCGAGGACAATGCGCATTAGCGGGTGATGATCCCAATGTTGCATGACAATAATCCCAATGTAGCATCTAGACTCCACTCAACTGATCGAATTGAAGTGAAAATTATAAGAGAATATTCTCCCTAGAGGAATATTCTTCCTGAAATATAGGAGACTGAATAATGACTAATAAACATAGGAAAAACCTTAGGAAAAATAAATCCTAGGTGTGTGTGAAGTAACTCCAATAGATTCGCAGACGAAGAGGCAACATTTTGCTTCTAGACCTGAGCCCGTCCCACGCCCCATTTCTTCACCTCGGGTGAAGCATGGGGTCTTCTTGAGTTATCTCACATATTCTCAGTATTCAAGGAGCAGTGATTGTGTTGATCAGTATGTATATGAGCCATCATCTACATATGTTATTCCACTCCAAAGATGGATAGATCAGGCTTGTTATCTCACATATTCTCAGTATTCAGGGAGCAGTGATTGTGTTTATGGGGATGAAGATGAGCCATCATCTACATATGTTAGTCTCTTTTCAGCAATATTGCCTCCCTCCCACCCATATCCATGAGTTTTATTTCATGATTGATTATATGCCAATTTATTTTCATGATTACTATGCGTTGGACTTATCTTTGTTGTTTCACATGATTAAGCACAGGGGGAAATGTCTTCGTCCGATGATCAAGTGGTTACATTGGTTATACAATTTCACCTGACACCTTCGGGACTTGATCTTCAGAGTACCATGATCCCAGGTAAGTAGGTAAGTCATCTTGCTTTTTTTCATCTTTCATTTTGCTTTCTCATATTAGTTTAGTTGCATTTCATTTTCATTTTTCTCTACTTGCATTATTGATTTCATCATCATATATGTATACTGAGTAAAACAAATTGTCAAAATTTTATTTTTCTAGCTTAGTTGGTTTTGATTATGACTATATGAGTAGGAGGATGAGTAGGCCATCCTACACTTAACAGTTTGATGTTTCCTTGTAGGCACAGATATATCAGGAGATGTTGCATTTCTTAGACACTCTACGACGAGCGCATGTAATGTCCCTAGGCCGAACCCAATTGTAATGTAAATGAAAATGTACTTAAGATGGTGAGTTGTTTGATATCATTTTTGTATTCACCTTTCATGGCATAGTGCGCGCATGTACTGCGTAGTAAAATAAGGAAGTGTGCACATTCTTGGATACCACCATTCTTGGATACCACGCACAACAACTTAAGTGTGCGTGATTTTGAGGCTAGGGAGCCTTTGTGTATACAATGTGTTTTATAGGTTGGTCAGCCTGTTATTATAAGCCAAGATGCTTATATTTTGATTAGGTCGGAGAGCCTAGATGTTAAAGGCCAGTGCGCCTATTTTTTAATATGTCTCATAATTAATATAAAATACATCGTTGCGCGCAGACCGACCACAATAAAAGAGTATGGGGGACTAAAATCCACTAGTTAGGGAAAGGGAGGGGATAAAAGTTAAGGAAAAGGGGCTAATCTAGGGAGCTTAAGCCAAAAAGGAATATTATATTAATATTTCTTAAAGTATAAAGTATGGATAATTATTTTATCCTAAGTTCCAAATTTGGGGACAAGTGGGCCAAAGTAGCTCCCAACATGACAAGTGTCAAGTTGGGGACATGCATACATATTGTTTGGACATTAGTTCATTTTCGATCATTCATCCACCATTCCTTCCATTATTCATTCAATCATTCCATGAGATTTCACTCACGCAGTCAGTTAATGTCCATATTTCTTGTCATTGTACCTGAACTCGTATCCATAGCCATACATGTTTGTGTACCTAGTTAGATGAGGAGTTGGACTGAAGAAGAGGGTTGTCAGGCCCGTGGGAAATTAAAGAGGTGGGTTGTCAGGCCCATGAGCAATTTCTCTCTAGTTGAGAGAATTGTTGGGAATTGACTTCCTGAAGGTGCTAAACTATAGTTACAGGGCTCAGAGACTTCATGTTCAGCCTGTTGTTGAAGCCCATAAAGGGAGTGGGGTAGTCGAAGGACTGTTGAGCAAAGAAGGGGCACACTTCCTAGGGTGGGATAGACATGTGGGAATGAGGGACTGTAGGCTATTAGTTGAGTGAGAACCTCTGATGGAGTCTTTACTGTTGTCTATGAACCATTATCCTGGTTAGGAATCCCTTTACCTGGGTGGAGTTTAGTCCCAGCTCGGGGGTGACCCACTGTTGAGAGTGATGAGTAGTGTGGTCTAAGGCTGGGAGGTTCATGGAAGGTCTAGACGCAGTTGGTGATATTCTTACTAAGTGTCAATTGTGTGAAAAACTTACATGATGCATTGTCATTTACATGTATATTTTATGGGTTTATCCTATGTGTGGTTTATAACTGTTTTTATATTATGGGTATTTCCTGTATATGTTGCATGTATATGTTTACCATTATTTCGGTGTGAATCAATGAATTTACAGAATGTATTTGTCTGTTTACGTTATATATATAAATCTTTCGCAAGAGTTTTATGTGTGTATATGTTTTAATTGCATCCAGTTCGAAAATTTTATGTGCAATAGCTCAGTTGGATGTTGGGTATGTTACAATGTGTTCCGCACAAAGAAAGAAAGAGTTCTCTGGCATAGCGTGGCCCGACCTGGGTGGCCGAGGACGTTACAATATGGGATCAAAGATTCAATTTTCAACACTAAGCCTGGATGGGCCAAGCAAGTTTGAGTTGAAGTGAAATTACACAGAGGATTTATTTTGAAGTGGCCAAATTTGGAGTTGCAGAGCGTCCATGGTAAAAAGTAACAACAATTGTGCGGAGTTGGGAAAAAGCCCAATTTTTGTAGTTAAATTCATGGGAAAATTCAGAAATTTGGCCAAGTGGTGAGATATTCCTGATTTAATATCTGTTGTAGCAAAATTTAGACCTAGAATGGGTCAAATTTGAAGTTATAGTGAAGTCACGACAGATGGAGTGAATTTAGTAATTAAAATTCTCAATTCGTCAATTGAGTTTGGGAAAAATTAGTTCCAGAAATGTCAAAACGCAACGATTTGTTGTTACAAAGGTTGAATTGGTGTTATCAGGGTGAAATTGAGAAAAAATCATAGTTGCGGAATGTCTATGGAAGAAATGGGGAAAAAGTTAAGCAAAAGCCCCAATTTCTGCAATGGAATTCACGAGGAATTGTTGCGCATAAAAATGAATGTGCGCAGGTGGGCGCACTAAAAATGTAGGATGCACAGTAAAAGGCTTATGATATGTAAAAATTGGGTGTCGTGCAGAAAAATGTTGGCATGCTAGTGCGCGCACTAAATTTTGGCACCACGCGAAAAAATAGTGGCGTGTTGGTGCGCGCTCTAAATTTTGGCACCACGCGAAAAAATGTTGGTGTGTGGGAGCGCGCACTAAATTTTGGCATCGCGTGGAAAAATGTTGGTGTGCAGCTGCACGCACTAAATTTAAAATTGTGTGGTGTGCATATGCATAAAAGGTGTGCGTGAGGCAAGATATTGCTTAGTATGTGGGGGAAAAGAAACTATTTGTTTTTATGAGCACTGTTAGTGTGATGCAAAGGAATTTATGACCTGCGGATGTTGGAAAAGAAACTATTTGTTGTTATGAGCACTGTTAGTGTGAGGCAAATGACTTTTTGACCTGTGGATGTTGGGAAAGAAGTTATTTTCTGTTATGAGCATTGTTAGCGTGAGGCAAAGGAATTTCTAATCTATGGATGGTGACTATAGCTAAGGAGGATCATTTAATTTTCCCTTATGGACTCATGGTTAGGCTAGGGGATGAATAGGGCAAGTGAACTTGGTTGTTCTATTCTATGGTTGGGTGGAGCATGGTTGTTCCATTTGTATTCCAGCATCAGGTTTCAGATATGTATCTTCGCTTGCATTCCTTGTCAATGTTATGTTTATGATTTTTATTTGTTAGGAATATGATGGCTTAGTGTAGTTAAAGGATACTGAATATATTGTTTATTTGAAATGTGATGGTGGTACATATATATTGAATTGCCATTTAAATCTGTACATACACAATTACCACATAGAATAGATTGAACAAATAACAGTCTGAATACATTCTTCATTACCACATAAATATATTGATGAATTCAAAGTATCTTGCAAAAGAAACTATTGAATTCAATCGATCAGTGCTCAAATATTATAGTTGGAGTACCATAGATCAAAGACTCCACAACCTCTTGTATTGTAAATAGAGTGCTTAGAAGTATACACAGAGTTTTTATGTAACCAAAGTAATGTGCACATAGATCAGAACTCGAATACCTTTCGAGCAAGATGTTTCCTTCATCTGATTACCTTGATTTTCACAACCTGTAAAAGAAGAGAAATGAGGGTTTAGTAAGTTATTCTAGCATTTTAATGGAAATCAAACAATAGAATAAGCTAAGGAAAAAAATTATCTTGAGTTCTGAATTAGATCAACAATTAGTGTTAACTTCGTCCTTCAATGCTTCGGGTGATTTCTAATGTTAGAAACTGGTTTCCCCCAAAGTACATACTTTCGAAGTGGCGTAACTTGCTAACGTCATTGTTGACTTGGCATTGGTCGAGTGGTTTCCATGTGTCACTTATATTCATGACTTACACGTACCTGAAATGCCATTTTTATCTTGACACTTGTCATCATCTGATTGTGCCACATGTCCTTGATGACGTGATCTGTTGACGTAGATCTCCTGTCGTGGCACATATCCTCCTCCTGTATCTAACGACTATGATCAGTTCTAGATCAATGGTCTAGATTCATTTCGGACTTTAGGAATTTGAGTTATCCATTCCCAATTCTCAATTCTCTCGAAGTGAGATTCCCAGAATAAAAAATCAAGAAACTTGAATTCATCTAACGGTCCATCTTTGACGCAAAAAGCTCTGGGTTGTGGCACAAGGTAGTTAAACTTGGTGAAAAGTTAGCTATATCAGTGTTGCATTAACTTTGATCACGACCTATCAAGATCGATGGTTGGGAGGAATTGTGGAGATCGAAGTTGCGCGACAGATAATTCTGTAAGGTGGTCGTGCAATACAAACCACAGTTTCCCAGAAGGGGTACGTGTAATCGTGGGTACAATTGCGGAACGATCAGCAGGTTACTCCAAAAACACTAACCCATGTCCCTGCAATTTGAAAAGTACTAAAGTTGATGTGACATTTCTAGTATTTATTAGTTCAAGCATGGAGATCGTGGGCCCCAGTTGACGTGTGGCGCCTGATCCCAAGGTACGGAGACTTGGTACTCCGAAGGAATTGTGTTGCAGTTGCGTTGAGTCAAGAACTCTTAGAGGTTGGAGTTAATCTCGACCATTGATTGGGAAAAGGTACGTGGCAACTGATACCACGGTCCAAAGATTGGGCACTCCGAAAGGTTGGAGAATATGGACATCCCAGAACTTTCGAAGCCCAGAGTTCCGTAATAAATCTCAATTGTCGGTTGTTGTGGAAGTCGTGGACTGTTGATCCACCCCACTTCACAAATTTTTCCAAATCGATGTTCGGGAGAAATAAGGCATGAAGCAGCAAGAGCTTATGAATCCGAAGTTCTGGAGCCCCAAATCTCTCCAGGATCTGGATAAGCACATATCCGATAGCACTGGGTCACAGCCCATGATCACACGCAATTGAGGGATGAAGAAAAAGGGATAGTTCCTAAAAAATGTGTTTAAGAAGGGAAAAGGGGTTAGGAAGGAAGTTCGTGGGTTTCTTCTGGTTCGAACCCCTTTATTGTTGAGTTATGTTACCAGTCGAGTAGGGTTGCTAACAATGTTGTTATGGTATATGTTCGCTACACTATGCTAAAGTCATACGTTGTTATGGTATCCATACAATAGTGTATATGTTAAATGATATATATGTTGTTATGGATAGTGTTATTGTTATGGTATCCATATGATAGCCTATATGATAAGTGATATATATTGTTATGGTTAGTATTATTATTGCGGATAGTTTATATGACAGTCTATAGTTATAGTCTATATTGTTTATCGGATTTAGGAGAGTTACACCAGATGAAGTGGAAGTTACACCAGATGAACGTAAAGACAACTTTCCAAAATGGTGTCATCGAAGAAGAAGTGTATATAGAGCAACCTCAAGGATTTGAAGTAGAATACAGGAAGTCTCATGTATGTAAGTTGAAGAAGGATATGTACGGATTGAAGCAAGCTCCTAGAGCTTGGTATGGTCGGATAGACAGTTTCCTAACGAGCTTGGGATTTACCAAGAGTAAAGAATATTCTAACCTCTATTTCAAAGTTATGAACGATGAGCCAATGATATTATTGTTGTATGTGGATGACTTATTCTTAACTGGAGAAGAAAATCTCATCACCGAATGTAAGAAGAGGATCGCCTCAGAATTTGAGATGAAATTCGTTGGCCTAATGCATTATTTATTAGGTCTTGAGGTATGGCAGAGGCCAGAGAGGATCGTTCTTAACCAAGGGAAGTATGCAGTCAAAATCCTGAAGAGATTCGACATGAGTGCAAGTCGATGAATACACCCATGGAAATGAAGCTGAAGTTGTTGGTCGACACTTCGTCAAAATTGATTGACGCCACATTGTATAGATAGATTATTGGATCGTTGATGTACCTGATGAACACCAAACCAGATTTTTTTTTTCCGTGAACACTTTGAGTTAGTTTCTGGTAGAACCCAGACATGTTCACCTAGTGGCTGTAAAACATGTGATGAGGTACCTTAAGGGTACATTAGATTGTGGTCTCAGTTATGATGGAGATCATGATTTCACATTGAGTGGGTACACTAATTCAGATTGGGCTGGAAGTGTTTCTGACAGGAAGAGCACTTTAGGATGTTGTTTCAGTTTGGGATCATTCATGATCTCATGGCAGAGTAAGAAGCAATCCAACATTGCTCTCAGTACAGCGGAAGCAGAATACATTGCTACATGTTCTGCTAGCTACGAAGCTATATGGCTTCGTAAGTTGTTGACCGGTCTATTTGACCTAGAGATGGAAGCAACCATGATACTATGTGACAACCAGAGATGCATAAAGATGATAGAGAATCATATATTCCATGACAGGTTGAAGAACATAGAGATCTTATATCATTACATCTGTGACATGGTGCAGAGAGGAGCCATAAATCTCTAGTATGTTAGCATGGATGAACAAGTTGTTGATGTGTTGACCAAGCCTCTATCTCGTGTAAAGTTTGAGCACTTTCGAGATAAGCTTGGTATAGTCTGAAAGGACCTTCCTCGAAAGGGGGAGTAGTATTGTGATGAGATATACCTAGTACTATGCTTCCAGCTTAACCGCTATGATGTAAAGAAAGTCTAGTTGTTGTGATGAGATGTGACTAGTATTGTGCTTCCAGCTTGATAGCTGTGACATAAAGCCAGTCTAGTATCTTGCTTCCATCTTGATTGCTGTGACGTAAAGCAAGACGATGAGATGAGGCTAGTACTATGATTCCAACTTGATAGTTGTGACGTAAAGCCAGTCTAGTATCTTGCTTCCAAATTGATTGTTGTGACGTAAAGAAAGACGATGAGATGAGGTTGGTACTGTGCTTCTAGCTTGATAGATGTGACGTAAATCCAGTCTAGTATATTTCTTCCAGCTTGATTGTTGTGACTTAAAGAAAGACAATGAGATGAGGATGGTACTATGCTTCCATCTTGATAGTTGTAACGTAAAGTCAGTCTAGTATCTTGCTTCCAGCTTGATTGCTGTGACGTAAAGCAAGATGAGTATCTTGCTTCCAGCTTGATTGTTGTGACGTAAAGCAAGATGCGTACTGTGCTTCTAGCTTGAGAGCTGTGACATAAATCCAGTCCAGTATTATGATGATGAGTCAGCCTTGTGATGTGATGATGATGTATTAGTTTTATACTAATCCATATTGATGCAGATGATGATTGCATTCCTATGAGAATGATGATTTTGCCGATGAGAAAACTTCTGATGATTTATAGATACGCCGGTCAGTGTTCCAAGATGATATTGATGATGTTGTCCTCCTGATGTTGTTGATGATGCAGTCCTCTCTCTCGCCTGATGTTGTTATAGAATACCCTTCTTGTTCAGGGGGAGTGTTGAAATAATGTAACTGCAAATTGTATTCTAATTATTATTGATATATTATTCATTGGATCAATCCCCATTGCGGATTGATCATGTCAGCTATTGTAAAGGACCAAATCCCCTTTTGTGGATTAGTCAAAATATAATTGTAATAGGCAGAAGAATAAGTAGGCCCCAGAATATATTAAAGAGGCCTCAGAATATACAAAAGGTGGTTATAGCCACCTAGAAGGAGAAGTCGGCCCTGCCAGTGAAAAGACACCTCCACACGTGCTAGTGTTGTATAAATATGGAGGCTAGTGCCTCAGTTAGACACACACTCACTTGTTCATTTTGAGAGACAAGTTTTAGAGCTGTAGTTGGAGAAGAGAGAGAGAGAGAGGCGCATCCTTGGGAGAGGACTTTCTGTATTTGTTTGAGTTATCTCTTGGCATTGTATTGGCTATCTATAATAAGGAATTTTTGTTGGGTTTTCTCCCCCATGAGGGTTTCCCAGGATAAATTATGTGTCTCTTATGATTGTGTATTTCTGAGTGATCCTATCTTATGCTATTGTTATCTATTGAAATGCAAAGAACTCTCATAATAGCTTAAACATTAACACTCCAAGTATCACATTTGTGTATGGAAGATCCATCACATAGAATTCCTAAGTTAAAATGTACCTTCCCAAGGTAAGGATCATCTAGGGAATATACATGTCACAAGGAACGATGCGCCCTCCTACTACCTCCACCAAAAATCCCTCAAACTCCACAGTGGGTAGATGTTGTTTTTTTCACTAAGGTAGAATCAATGAAATTATGAGAAGCCCCACCATCAATGAGCATTGTAACCCTTTGTCCTTGGAGGAATCCTCTTATTCTGAAGGTACTTAACCTTTGCACCCCACTGATGGATGATATAACGACCTTCCTAATCCTTGGCTTCTTGCACACAATCTCTTCTTCATCATCCTTTTGTGTATTCTCTTCATCTATTTGGGATACCTCCATATTTTGAAGATGTCCAACCTCATCTTCCTCTTCCTCGCCATCTGAGAGTACCTCAATATAGTGTATTTTTCCCTTTCCCATACATTTTTTCCATAGCTCCCAAGGTTATCTACATGTTAACATAGTTTTTTCCTTTTCAACTCCCTTCTAGTGGCTTCATATATCCTTCCTTTGCCCTTATATGCAAATTTTGACTCCCTTCTTTTTGGGACAAAAGGTGGTATTGGAGTGAACTTGTTTTTTTGTGTTGCTCTTGCCAAATCCCTAGTTTTCCAAATCGCATATTGTAAGTTGGTAGGCTTAAATGCCTTCACCCATCCACGCAAGGGCTCTGTTAGGCCCTTAGAAAAAAAAAAAACATCATTAACCTAGCTTATGACACATATGAGACCATCATTGTTATCCTATGAAATTCCTCTATGTATGCTTTAGTTGATCATGTCTGTCTAAGTTGGGTGAGCTCTCTGAAATGAAGTTCTGAATCATCCTGATAAAACATGTCCATGAGTCTTTATGTGAAATCCCTATAGGAAGTGATATGTGCATGCCCTAAGGTGGTCATCCCATGGTACCACCATTCATGGGCCTTTCCCTCCAAGTATAGAGTAGCAAATTTAATGGCATCCAACTCCATCATGGGGTTAAGCTGTAAATATGCATCCAGTTTTTGTACCCATGCATTGGCTGAAGACTTGGGGGTATCTCCATCTTCCCTGATTTTCACCCTAGCTCAAAATCCCCCCTATGAAACTCCATAGGCCTTCCTCTGTACTTGATTCCACAATACTCTGATAGTGTGACCTACCTCCTGAAACCTACTCTCAAGCCTGCATACTCTCTTGCATACTCTTCAAAGTTATCTTCTCCCTCCATACGACCCTGAACATCTTGTTGCTATGTATCCAATAAACTAGGCATATAAGGCCTAGGTGTGTCCATGTTATTCCCTGGTAACCTGCTAGTTGTGCCCCCAAAGAGGTTATGTCCTTCAATATGAGTTCTATGATTAGATTCCACTTGATATTTTTCTTCTCCATGAGAACCACTAGCTCCATTGTTCCCTCCATAGTGAGGTGCTTATTTACCATGTACCATCTACATGAGTAGTTGCGCAATCCTATGTTGTCCTTCTTCTAAGGAGGTATGTATGTTTGACAAGGTGGTTTTTATCTCATTTTTTCCCCTTGAAAAGTGCTCTTGTGACTATTGCAAGTGATTATGCATGTCAAACTCTGTCCTTTCAATAGAATGCTTCAATTCCTAAACTATATTTTCCACATCAACTCCTTTATCATTACCATCCATTGTTTCTTGTCTCTCCTCTATTTATGTATTTGCCTTTGGTTCCCCTGAATTTCTGTTATTTTTCCTTCTATTGTATCCTTCCATTGGCAACCCTCACAGGCTGGGAGGATTTACACTCTGATATCACTGTAATGTTCCCAAGTATAATTACCAAGAACCTTGAGGTTTATTGCTTGTCTCTTTGTGGTATTTTTTTTAATAGTTTGCAGTTTGTCTTCCATAGTTGCGATGGGTTTGAGTTTAAGTGTTTTGAAGCAAATAACTGATTGATATGGAGCAACAATAGACAAATAAAAATATACAAAAAGAACAACACAATGAAATAGCCACAAAACTTCAGATCTGACCTTTATTTAATATATAAGTTGACCTCAGTATAAGAGATATATAGATCTCGAAAAGATATGGAAAATATGGAAGTTGTGGATGAAGACACATTCAATATAAAAAGAGAACAACACAATGAAATAACCACAAAACTTTAGATTTGACCTTTATTTAATATATAAGCTGACCTCAGTACAAGAGATATACAGATCTGGAAAAGATATGGAAAATATGGAAGTTGTGGCTGAAGAAACCTCCAATATACAAAGAAAGAGAGTGATATGGGCCCTCTCGGACCTCCAATGGCTGCATGGAAAGTATGATACGATCAATTTATTTCCCTTCTTCAAGACTGGCACATTTCCTAGCCCAGTTGCACCCTCCCTAGCTGTAGGAACCCAAGGAAATTAGGCCTGTAAAGGTTTGGCCTCCAAACCCCTGTAAATAACTGTCAATATATAGATCTGAATACGGAAAACTCATAAGAAGATATTCCTTGGTTGTAGATGCATATCTGACCATCCTAAGCATTGTATCTCCCAAGACAAGTGCGCCCTCCTTCAGAAATTCACCCAGCTTGAGTAATAAATCGATATGTATAGATAAACCCTTAATAATTGATGAGAAAATACACCCTAGTGATGGAAAACACCTCTGTAACAAGATCTACTTCAGTTTGCCAATATCCTAAACAAATTGAACTCCTCTTCCTTCAGCAGTGCGCCCCAAACCTACAGAAATACTCCAGATCTGCGCCCTTACTCCACAATCCACCTCTGAACTGTTCTGAACTGAATAGAATGGTGAGGCTGGGATATTTCACCACCTTGGACAAGGTTGGATTAGGAACATAGGAATCTTTCCCCTCCTTTATGATCTCTAGGGTTTGTTGAATCAAAACCCTCAAAACGTCTAAGTTGCAAAGATCAAGATGCAAAATGAGAAATGTCAAGAATGAGAAGTGAGGCGCCCTCCTCTCCTTTTCTACTCCATCTTATAATTTTCACTTAAATTATTTAATTGGATTCTAAGGTCAATTACTTTATCTTTCTCATCTTAGCCAATTAGCTTTTATTTTCTTTTTAGCCAAAGTCACTTCAATAATATAACTTTAACACCTTAGTGACCATTTATCCCCTTAGTTCCCTTTTCAACGAGACTATAGTCTAGGGGAACAACTAGACTACTAAGTCTCCCAATATCCTTGTCACTTGGAAGGGGATATTACAATAAATGTTAAATCACTTAACATTTGGAGCCTTAAGTAATTTTCAATCAAGAAGACATATAAGTGCTAGAAATTACAAAACCATGAAGAAATGGATGGTTGAAAATCAAATCAGAAATTACACAAGTATTGGATAGTTGGAAACCTCATATCCATGCATAAAGAAGAATTTAAAATACATACCATAGCCTTATCTGAAGGTTGGTACAATCCTCTAGCTCCTCGAAACCTTAGCTAGGGAAAAAAATGAAAACCCTAGTTCACACCAAGGAGCTCGAACAAGCTAGCATCACAGAAACATTTCCTCCAAGGAAAGATGTTTCATATTATTTTTCTCTTGAACAAGTACAACTTAGGTTTTCATCTCAAAACCATAATCTCCAAGTCTCTAAGGGATGAAACCCTAACCCTGGTATTCAAGATGCTCCAAGAAGCTCAAAGAAACCCTAAAGACTCTAATACAAGAGAGATAAAGTACAAATGAAGATGAACTAGATAGAGGAATACTAGTGCACTCATCTTAGTCATATCTCTAACACAATATAACAAACATAAGAATGATAATATCATCAGTTCCAATGTCTTCTTCACAATTATAAATCATGACATCTCACAAGAGTAAGCTCCAACCAAGGACGTCCTCTTTCCCTTTCATAACTTCTCTTAGTGTTTCCTCATGAATGTTGTGTCTCACTTCAAGAGGACACATACAAAGAGAAGAGTAGAATTATGATGATGAAAGGACTCCATCCTTCCTCCATATATATGATAAGTAAGGGAGGGAAAAAATACATATTTGGGCCTTAAATATTACAAGCAACTGATAAAACCACATGTAGTCTCACACTTGTGGAGAACTACACTCCAAGTGTACACATGTCAAGCTCCAAGGTGATTTCATCCATAAGCAAGGATACAATGCAAGGGTACTCCATGAAATTTCTCCAACTCTCCTGTTGTAAGCCTCCAATGACTCCAACACTCCTCCTAAGCCATGTACTCCATTGGGTCCACTCCCACTACATGGATATTATCACAACCCAGACATCCCCAATTAAACTCTAGGACTCCATGAAAGAATCCAAGCTACCCCATGTCATGTAGGTCTTGAAACCATCCTCCTAAGTGTCAAATTCTCCTCCTCCAATATTGGGTGTTCTTCAATCAAGTGACCTCCTCCATGTGGCCAACAGGTAGAATGTCACCAAGTCCTCTAAAGATCTCCAATGTCCTTTGGAATACTATCATGCAAGAACCCAACTAAGGTCAAGAAACCATTGAGTAATCCACCTCTAATGTGAAAATCTATCACATATATGCAGGGTATGATCATACACCATATACCTCAAATCTCATGAAGCGCCCCCAAACATGGTGTAAACACTTTCAAAGTAACCCTAAAATATAACACTCCCTCTCGATGAGGAAAGTATTTTAACCAACACTTGTTGACTCCCTCTACAACTCCACCAAAACCTACCACCTACAATTTTTGCAAAGTGAGAAGGCTCACTAGGTATTCCCAAACCATTATTCTTTGGAGGATTTAAAGGTCCAAAGCGATTGGATGGCCAACCTTTTATGTAGTGTTAGCACCATGTGTACGTGATGGAATAGTAGGGTTAATCTCTTGGGTACTCAAGTGTAGCCTCAAATTGGGTGGGAAAGGAAAAGGAAGGTTGTCCATTTGGTTAGTCCCCCAAGTAAAAATGTCATGTTTGTTCCAACTACACAAATTCCTTTGAATCCACATCAAAATTCACTAAGAATTAAACCTTCTTCCCCTTCTATCATCCCCATATGTTATTGTTATTATGCCTACCTATCGTTGGGAATTAGGAAAAAATTCTTCACCCAAAGATCATATTAAAGGAAAGCATGTAAGAAAAGAGAAAAATAGTTATCTTTATTACTCAACCACAATGTTAGCAACATCAAACAAAATTACAACCATAAAATCATACTACAAATCAAAGGAAAGCAAATATAGAATATGTTGCATGTAATCTCATAATCCAAGCAACCAAAATGTAGTGGAAGGAAATTCAAAAGCGAGTGAAGTTGACACAAGATCAATGACCCTTGTTGGAAAAAATTGAATTGATAGTTGGTTTGACTCTTAATTTGAAACATTATTTGCATGTTGTATCTGCAAAAATATTGACGATGAAATACAATAGAGTTGTATTGCATTGTAAATATTCATGCCAAAATAATACAAGCTTTTATTAGCAACAAAGATATCTGAGGATAGAATGACAACTTACATCAATGTTTTGCAAAAGGATAGGTAAACACATTTGTGACATCTCACAATAACAATGTTGAAGGACATTCAGAACAAAAGCAAGGCTAAATTTTAATTACCCTCGAAAATATATGTGATGTGAAGTAAAAGCATGATAATAAATATACTTAGTTACTGGTTTTTTTTTTTTTTGATATTCTCACTATTTATTAGAAAGGGTTAGGAAGGAAAGCCAAATGGATATGTGTTCAAAATAGCTCGGTGAGGAAATAGTGTTGGGTTATCAGGTAGATCGACTCATTAGA